>APFE031607766.1:10869-61113 GCA_000404065.3 Pinus taeda
TTTCAATTTGCTCAAGCTCTTCATTCATGGCCTTGACCCAACATTCATCTTTGCATGCTTCATGTACATTTTGAGGTTCGATGGTGGAAAGTAATGCTAGATAGCTTGAAGCTTCTGTAATGGTTCTTCTTGTCTGAATACCTGCCTCTTTTTGTCCCAAAATTTGAGTCTCTGGATGATTTTTCTGCACATACCTGCATGGAGTCTTTTCTTCTGCAGTTATTTGTTATTCTAGTGCTTCATTGATTTCTTCTTCAGAATTAGTTTGATTTGATGTGGAAGGATAATCCTCCTCTTCTTCATAATATTCGGTTTTTACCTGCTTTGGATTTTTTCCTGCTTGATCAACCACAACATCAATACTTTCAACAATTTTCCAAGTCTTCTATTATAGCACTTATTTCCTTTACTTCAGGAAGAGTAACCAAGGAGAATGCCTTCATCTGCTCTAGGTTCAAACTTGCCAAGGTTTTCATCAGTCCTTTTGATGTAACATTTGCTTCCAAAAACTTTGAAATATTTTACAGTAGGAGTCTTACCATACCAAAGTTCATGTGGAGTTTGAGTGCTGCTTACTCGAACGTTTGTTTTGTTGAGAATAGTGACGACAACAAATGCAGCTTCACCCTAGAAGGTTGCAGGAGTTCTATACTCATCTAGCATGGCACAAACCATTTTTTGAACAGTTCTGTTCATTCTTTATACCACTCCATTTGTTGAGTAGTCCTTGCGGTAGAGAATTCCATTTTTATTCCATGTTCTTCACGAAATTCGAAAAATTCATCTGAGGTAAATTCCCTTCCTCAATCAGACCTGAGGCATTTGATTTTGCGATCTGATTCATTTTCAACCAACTCTTTAAAGGCTTTGAAATTTTCAAATGTTTCATCTTTATGCTTTAGAATTCCTATCCAACACATTCTGGAAAAGTCGTCAATGAACAATATAAAGTATTGTTCTCCACGAGGTGACTTTTTCCTTGATGGACCACATAAATCAGTATGAACAAGTTCAAGAGGCTTACTAGCTGATCCTTCCTTCTCAGGGAAATGAGCTCTGGTTTGCTTACCAAATTGACATGATTTGCATATTGTATTTTCTGGAATGCTGATATCTAGAAGATCACGAACAACCTTGTATCTGCATGCTTTTCTTATTGGAGAGAAGCTTAGATGCCCCAATCTTATGTGCCATAGCCAGTGTTCATCATTTTTGCTTAGGTAGCACTATTACTGTCCTCCCTTGAGTATGTATAGGTTATTTGGATTTCTTATACCTTTGATCATTGTTTCTCCTGTATCAATCTCACAAACAAAACATCCATTTGATCGAAGTACTACCTCATTTCCTTGATCACACATTTGACTGACACTCAATAGATTATGCTTTAGACCATCAACATACATAACATTCCCAGCTTTAACCTTTTCTTTTAAGAGAACAGAGCCTTTACCTTTTATGACTGCAGGAGTGTTATTTCCAAATGAGACCTTCTTTTCCTTTTCTAAGGCATTATATGACTGAAGGTTTTCTTTATCACCTGTCATGTGTTTCGAGCATCCACTGTCGATGTACCACTAATTTTCTTGTCCTTTTGCATACAAGGCTATACCACATCTTTCTGTTTGTGATTCTTTCTTTCTCCATGTTTTGGGACCTAATGAAGTTTGCTCCTTCTGATATGTTTGCCGAAATTTACTCCTGCATTCAGAATCTTCATGACTGAAGTTGTTACAGATAGAGAATTCTATTTCATTTTCAAGAGCAGAAAATTTATTGTAGGTCCTTTTCATGATCTCAGTCACATTCCTTTGATTTCGTGCTTCTCTAGTCATGATGGTCTTGTAAGCAACACATTGAGTAACTTTGTGTCCAAAGCTATGACATGAAAAGCATTAGCCATTAAAGAAATTCCTGCGATTATCGAACCTACTGACCCGGTGATTGTAGTTTCCATTGATATTCATTCTTGAAGCAAATTGAGTATGATTTACCTGAGGTTGGTTGTAGCTTCTGTTCATCCTTGAAGTAGATTGAACCCTATTTACCTAGTGATATGCTTTATGCCTTTGCTGACGATTGTCAAACTGTTCACTTCTCCTTGCTGCATCAAGATAGCTTTTGGAGGTTGATGGCTTCTGTGCTTGAGATGCTTCTTCAGTATATCCAAGAGCTGTCTTTATCAGAGGAGGACGTTGCACTTCGATAATTTCATCTAAAGTTTCTAATCCTTTAGCAAATCTGAGATTGAGATCTTTTGTCTTCTCAATATCTTTTCTTAGACCCACAATTTCACATTCTAATTTTTCATTGTGTTTTTCCCTTTCAACAAGTTGGAATGTCAGAGTATCTATAATCATATTATTTACTTCTAAACAAATTTTAAGTTTAGAAATTTCTTCATAAATGCCATCTTCATCTAAAGCATCCAAGAAATCATCATCTTCGAAAGCCATCAGAAGTCTATAGTCATTACCATGTTCATCTTCATCACTATTTGATAAACCATCGCTATCTTCATGCATATAATAGCTCTTCTTACTTACATTATGTTTTCTATTCCATTTTTTTGATTCCCTACCTTTATCAAGCTTATCTTTATGAGGAAATTTGGCCACATAATGACCGACTCTTCCACAAGCAAGGAATTTGAAAGGTAGTTTGCCTCTGAATCTTCTAGAACCCTGTTGAAGGTTCTTGACAAATTTTTCTTCTTCCTCTCCTTCTGAAATATGTCCTGATTCATTGAGTTCTTCTCTTCCTGAACCTTGAATGCGGCTTTTCTCATATCAGATGGACCCCCTTTTCTCATTTTGAAAGCAGTTAGGATTCCGTGCAGCTGTGTCATAGTAAAACTCTGAAGATTCTGCTTTTCTTCTATGGCAGAAACTTTTGATTCAAACTTAGAAGACAAGGATCTTAAAACCTTTTTAACTACAATAACTTCTTTTATCTCTTCACCCAAGTTTTTCATGCGATTAACAATCTCATCTATACGTAAGAAGTAATTAGCTATACTTTCATCATTGTGCATTTTGAGAGTTTCATATTGAATTCTGAGAGATTGTAGTTTTGCATGTTTTACCTGATCGTCTCCTTCATAACTTAGAACGATCTTGACCCATATTTCTTTGGCGGTTTTGAGCTGCATAACCTTGACAAATTCTGATTGTGACAAACTCCCCAATAATGTATTGACAGCCTTGGCATTTGTTTCATACTGCTTTTTACCTGCCATATCTATAGGAATTGTTGATGGAAATATGTATCCTCCTTCCACAATTTCCCAAACATCTGTTCCAAGAGATTGAAGATAGGCTGTGGTTCTTACCTTCCAATAGATGAATTTTCTCCCATCAAATATTGGTGGTGTAATGGATCCCTCTCTTTCGTAGGTACGCATGATGATAGATCTTCCTTCAAGCGATCAAGCTTCTTCTAAAGGACCTGCTTTGATACCAATTGTTGGAAATAATACTGAGAGGGGGAGGGGGGTGAATCAATATTAGCAAGTCAATAATATTTCATTTCCATATTTTGATTCATATATGCTACTTCAGTTAATGAACTTGTGTTTATATGCAACTATATATAAGGAAACTAACGTATACCCTGTAAACTTATAATTTAGTTAATTCTTCATAAGTTGATCCTTAATCTGTGCATCAGAATCATATAAACAGTAACCAGGAGCAGCAAAAACAGAACAGACAGTCACACACATGAACACAAGATATAAGATGGAAACCCAATGTGGGTGAAAAATACCTGCTGCAATTGTCTCTATCTTTCTTTTAATAAGAAACTTCTTTTTACAATATTTTGTAATGGTGCAGTCTTATACCAGTACACATGCTTCTACCTGTAGAAGGCTACAACCTTCTCTTGTTCACCAGCTTCTCCTAGAAGGGAGCTACAACCCCCTAGCTCTTGTAGTAGCTGATGTACTAGTACGTAGGTGGTGACCTACAGAAGGCTACAACCTTCTCTTTTCTTCCTGGGACCATGGTTCATAATTTTTCAGACTGGATCCATCAATAACATCAATCAAACGTCAAATATATACGCATCAACCAATCTCTTTTGCACCAACCAAAACTGAATCAAACAATCACTTCTCTGAATGTTGTAACCAGAATATAGTAACAGTAACCAGAACCCAAGCTAGAACCCAGAACACTGCAACAGCAATCAGAAGTAGCTAAAGCATATTTTATGAGGTGTACACTACTTTAATGTGATGAATCGACGTGCATACGCAATTGTATCAAGGAAAACCTGCGTATACGCACTTTTGAAATGCCGAACCGGCTTGTATACACACTTTGCTATAAGGAACCTGCGTACAAATCTGTAAATGATGATTTAACCTTTACAATTATTCAGACATCAAATATACCCAGATCATCATATTTACAGATTACGACATGCGTCAATTATTAAGATAAAAGATCAAAGCCACACAAAGATACTTCTCTTCAAGCCTTAAGATCTTGACCCATCAATAGAACTTATCCTTCATCAAGCACTCAGGTTCATCCTTGATTCAGATCCAACTGTGCATAATAACCCAATAACTTGTAATCTAGATCTTGCTCTTCATTAGATATGCAATTCGTAAGTTCCTTTGCTTAATGATCTTCTCCTCCTTTTACAGTCCTAGGCCTTACTCAATACCAGGGTCCAAAACCACTTAGAATCAATACTTTGGTCCAAATACTTGGGGTCAACACTTCGGACAAGATACCTTGGACCAATACCATGGGTCACAATACCATGGACCAAATACCACGGACCAAAACCAAGTTTTCCAACATGTAGCACCTTTCCTTCCGTGAAAGTGCGTGTGTATGCGTACTCACCTTTTAGTCTGCTAACCTATGTGTACACGTGACTTGGTCAATGGGAACCTGCATATACCTTTCTTTCTTCATTCTGTGTGCTTGAACTGTGATCTGTCATCGTTGAGAGTTGTCATCAAGGACAACACCTGTGTCATAATGCTAACAAGCTCAAGAGGGATCTCATCTTTATTATCAAAATTGATCTGAAAAATGGGGCTCTTAGGCTTCTTGTCTAACTTACAAGAACCTCTCCCACTTCCAAAGCTTTAAATTTTCCCAAATCTATTTGATTAACCAATGCGGAAATAAGAAATGCTTAACAATATGGGTGTATGCTTGTATATGTTTTCAGCTGATTATTTACTTTAAAATCTGTTGTTTGTGTTGATATGGGAAGGTACTTCAAGTGATATATAAATGCATATAACAGTAGTTAAAGCAGCAGTAAAAACAAACACATAAGTCAACAGTATAATATGGAGTTCACCCTGATATCTTGGGCTACATCTCATTGAGCTCTAATCAACTCAATTAGGTTCTCTAGGATTATGGCAATAGTTCTTTTACAAGTGCCTACACTTAACTCCAATGTTTTATACAGGAACATTGGGCTCAGAACACCAACTTATCCCTTGGCTCTTGGATCTCTTCGGCTTTCTAGCTCTAGCTCTTGGCTCTGACTCTAGCTCTTACTCTGGCTGTGGCTCTAGTTCTGTGGCTCGGGCTCTGGTTCTGGCTCTCAGATCTAGCTTCTTGCGCTCGCTTTGGCTCTTGGCTCTGGCTTCTCTAGGCTCTTTCTCCCAACCTTTTACATGCCTCTTTGAGTTTCTCGACTTCCAAGCAACTCCAACATCAATATGCTACTGTCAATTGAGCTCTCTGGCTTTTCCACTCGACCTTTAAGTGACTCCCCAGACTCTCTGCGCATTCAGCATCTTCTCGCTGTTCACTTTTTTTTTCTCTTCCTTTACTCTTTGTCTGTTCATGGCTCTTAGAACCATTCCATTCCCTGACTGTTTTTTTCCTCTCTCGGCTCTTCGGATCGCCTGCCTCTATGATGGAATTCCTTGCTCTGCGTCATCATCACTATAACTCTTCATAGAGAGGTGGCCACTTGTCTCCTCACGAGCTGAGCCAACTCTTCCTCAAACGGTTCGTTACTTCGGTTACTTTGTGAAATGATTCATCCGCCAATGCAACGGTCCAATTGGACTTCAACCTTTATGTGCCGAAGCTTATTTTCTCTGTCGAATCCGGTTTCCCATCAGGTGCAATCTACGCCATTAGATCTGGGGCTTCTAGATCCTATGGTTATCACTCTTATCATGTGGTTGACTTGCTCGGATGTTAGCCTGCGATGAGGGCAATTTTCTCTCTCATCCACCTGACACGCGTCAATCAAAGTATGGAATCTCTCGTTCTCCTGACAAACCTGCTTACCGCCCGAAACACCTCTGATATTCTGCCGATTTTGGAGTGGGAGACCTGCCTGTTTCTTTAGCACTTTTCCCATGGTTCTTTGGCTTCCTTTGTGACCGAGTGCTCGGGGCCTTTCCATTTCGAGGGGTTTTGCCCAACAATGAGCGATTGGCGCTTTGCGCGAATCGCGCATCAGAAACAACCTTCGTTTTCTGGTCTGAGCTTCCTAAATGCCATTTTTGCACCATGCACAGTCCCCATGGGCCACCGGTCAATGCGCTTTGATCGAAGGTCCTCGTTGCTCTGTGATGGTTGCAAATTGTCGTTGTTCAGAGGTTATTTCTGATAGGCTTTGACATCCATAAGACTTTAAACTTCGGTATGAGCTTTTACAGGGTTCAGGTAGCTTTAAGAGAGTTTAAGTATCCAATTTCGGATCACGCCTTCCCACTAAAAGAACTTTTGGTCCACCAAAAGACTAATATACTGATCTGAGCAGTAAATGAGAGTAACAACACCCTATTCTTTTAGCCTCCCTACACTTGCCTTTGCATAGTGCCTCTGAGCCAAAATCTCTAACCAATTCCCTTCTTGGATGGGTTGGTCCTCTCGGGAAGAACGATTTTCCTCCTTGAATTCTTGCAGAACTTCTGTTGTGAAGTTTACAGAAGGCAGTTTGAGCTTCTTTTCCTTGATCCTTGATCTAAGGTGGCTCAAACAAATGTGAAGTACATTTGCTCCACAAAGCTTTCATTTGTACCTGTTTGAAAAGCTGCCAACAACAGTTGTTAACAACAGCAGGCATACCGACGACAAATGTATGGGCTAACTCCTGCTTCAACAAAGAAACAGATTTCACATCTTGTGAACCCTTCCATGTCTTTCATCTGCATACAAATGACAAGCCAATAAAACATGCCTTTACAACAAATTACCCTTCAAGTCAAGCATGTAGGAAAAAGACCTTTAGGACTCTTTTCCAAAAGATGAAACACTTCATCCTTATCTCCATTTTAGGAGCCAAGTTAACTTCTCCCAAGCCAGCATCACATGCATCTCATGCTCAAGCATGCATTCCATCTTTCAACTTTCGCTTAAGTACACTGTACTTCCGAAGCTGAAATGAACATACTGTTGCAGTAATAAAGTGAGTTTCCTACTCAACTTCTTTCTATTTACCATTTTGGTAAGATCCCGCAACTTGCATTTATTCCACAAAGAAATGCAAACAAATGCATCATTAGACATGCAACCTTAATTGGATAAGAATTCTAACCATTTCTTACCAATCCGTTTCAAAGGTCCCTCCTTTGTTTGCACATTAGCATCAATATGTGAGTCATCCTGAACCACATCAACCATGGAATCTTTATTTCCATTCCTGGCATTTTCTTTTTCCACTTTCTCCTTCAGCTTTGGTGGAAGCAGTGCTGGATTCAAAGTCCAACACCTTTTAGCAAGATGCCCTTGCTTATGGCAGTAAGTGCAAGACACGTGCATCCTTTTGACAACATGATTTGCCTTGTCTTGTGGACCTTTGGCTGCTTGCTTCTTTTCCTTCAAAAGTTTCCTATATGCGGCCATCCTCTTCCAACATCTAGAAACATAGTGGTTATCCAAACCACAAAAGGAACATGCAATTCTTTTTCCATGCTTTACAAAATCAAAAGGAATGTGTTTAGAACTAGATTTACACCTGCCTCTTTCACCTTTGTTGCCTTCATGAGGAGGTGAAGCAAATGAATAAGTGGCTCCCTTTGGAATACCATCACTTTCTTCAAGGCTGTCAGAGTTTCCACAACTCTTCAGTTCAAGTATGTGCTTCTAAACACCTGCATCATGCGAATGATGTTTCGAGCTATTGCATTCCTCCTGAACATAATCCTCACACTTCTGAGGTAGAGGACCTGCAATGAAACTCCTTTTTGGAACTGTTTCAATGGCCTTCATGGCAGCTTTGGAACTCTCTCCATAAGACTGTCCATAGCCAAGACCCAAATACTTAGGCCTTTCCTCAACCATTATTGGTTCAACAATATCTTGTACATGCTTTCCCAAGCCCTTTCCTTCATAGCCCATCTTGGACATTAACTTGGAACCTATGCCTCTGGTATGTTTTTCAAAAGAACTAATATAAGCATTCTTAGAAGAATTTGAAGACAAACATGAATAGTTTACCTCGTCTTCAAGCTAATACCTGGCCAAGGCTTCTTTCACAACAAAGAGTTGTGACTCCAACTCATGCATCATTTTCATGTTCATACTTGCAATATGCAGTTGCCTCTCCATTTCCTGCAATTTGTCAGAAAGCATCTGCTTCTCTTCCTCCACAGAATTCAACTGCTCTCTAAGTATGCTGCTCTTCCTTCCATCCTCATACATTTCTCTCACCATATCTACCATGGTGGACAAGTCTTGCTTCATGTCTCCATTAAAGGAACTTTGGGAGCAAGAAGAATTTGAGAACTCACTTGTATAAGTTGTCATTTTCAAAATGCATAAAAGAACTTCAAACAAGATTATTAAAGAGCTTACTCAAGCAACCTTTTGCAACAAACCTCTTGTGCTTCAAGGATTTCCCTAAGGTCCTTTGGGATAGAATAATGCCTTCAATAACTTCCCCTTCACCTCTGCAAACTCAAGCAATAGTCAGTCTACAACCAAGCATACGATCAAAACACCTTTCAGACAAGCAATCTTTGCCCTATCAATCAAGCATTCTGATACAACCTTCTTTGAAGGTGGGGTTAATCAATCTTAAGCTCCGATACCACCTGATCTAAAAATGGGGCTCTTAGGCTTCTTTTCTAACTTACAAGAACCTCTCCCACTTCCAAAGCTTTAAATTTTCCCAAGTCTATTTGATTAACCAATGCGGAAATAAGAAATGCTTGACAATATGGGTGTATGCTTGTATTTGTTTTCAGTTGATTATTTACTTTAAAATATGTTGTTTGTGCTGATATGGGAAGGTACTTAAACTAATATATAAATGAATATAACAATAGTTAAAGCAGCAATAAAAACAAACACATAAGACAACAATATAATATGGAGTTCACCCTGATATCTTGGGCTACATCTTCTTGAGCTCTAATCAACTTGATTAGGCTCTCTGAAATTATGGCGATAGTTCTTTTACAAGTGCCTACACTTAACTCCAATGTTTTATATAGGAACATTGGGCTCAGAACACCATCTTATCCCTTCGCTCTTGGAGCTCTTCGACTTTCTAGCTCTGGCTCTTGCTCTGGCTCTGGCTCTGGCTCTAGCTCTGTGGCTCGGGCTTTGGTTCTGGCTCTTAGCTCTCACTTCTGGCGCTCACTATGGATCTTAGCTCTAGCTTCTCTAAGCTCTTTCTCCCGGCCTTTTACATTCCTCTGAGTTGCACAACTTCCAAGAAACTCCAACAACGATATGCTACTGTCAATTGAGCTCTCTGGCTTTTCCACTCGACCTCCGAGTGACTCCCCAGAATCTCTGTGCATTCAACGTCTTCTCACTGTTCACTTTTTTTTTCTCATCCTTTACTCTTTTTCTGTTCGTGGCTCTTCGAACCATTCCATTCCTTGACTGTTCGTTTCCTCTCCCGGCTCTTCGGATTGCCTGCCTCTATGCTGGAATTCCCTGCTCTTCTTCATCATCACTGTAATGCTTCACAGAGAGGTGGCCACTTGTCTCCTCACGAGCTGAGCCAACTCTTCCTCAAATGGTTCGTTACTTCGGTTACTCTATGAAATGATTCATCTGCAACCTCAGCAGTCCAATCGGGCTTCAACTTTTATGTGCCGAAGCTTATTTTCTTTGTCGAATCTCGTTTCCCATCGGGTGCAATCTCCGCCATTAGATCTGGGGCCTTCAAATCCTACAGTTATTTCTCTTATCACGGGGTTGACTTGCTCGGATGTTAGCCCATGATGAGGGAAATTTTCTCTCTCATCAACCGGACACGCGTCAATCAACGTATGGAATCGTTCGTTTTCCTGACAAACCCACTTACCACCCAAAACGCTTCTGATATTCCACCAGTTTTGGAGCGCGGGACCTGCCTGTAGCTTTAGTGATTTTCCCATAGTTCTCTTGCTTCCCTTGTGACTGAGTGCTTGGGGCTTTTCCATTTCAAGGGGTTTTTCCCAATGATGCGTGATTGGTGCTTTGTGCTAATCGCCCATCAGAAACAACCTTTTTTTTCTGGTTTGAGCCTCCTAACTGCCATTTTTGCACCATGCATAGTCCCCATGGGCCATCGGTCAATGCACTTTGATCGAAGGTCCTTGTTGCTCTATGCTGGCTGCAAATTGTCGTTGTCCAGAGGTTATTTCTGATAGGCTTTGACATCCATAAGAATTTAAACTTCGGTATGAGCTTTTACAGAGTTCGGGTAGCTTTAAGAGAGTTTAAGGATCCAATTTTCGATCAAAAATAGTAATAGAATTACATGAAACTGTCACCAAAAGTAAGCTCGAAGTTGAGCAGAGTTTTACAATAGCAAAAGTACAACAAAAATTCAACAAAAATCTGACCCTAGTGAGGCCCTAGGCCTCTCTACTTATACAACTGAAGCTCCCAACAACTTCTTTAAAATCAGGGAGGTTTGGCTCCCAAAACTCGAGATAAACATAATTTATCCTCCACTTGCTCGACTGCCTCCTAGTGCATTGATTTGGCAATTTGTACTTCGAGCTGCATGAAGGGGAATTCGAAGTGGGGAGTAATAAATGAGGGGGATTCCCTCCTATAAATCCTCTCCTTTGTCCACTTCGAATTATTGCTGCCAATTGTCCATTGAATCTTTGACTTTGTCTTCAAAATCCAACAAAAATTTGCATTACACACATATTAGATCTCATGGCATCATAACTAACTCAACTCACTCCATAAGCATAAATATAATAAAAAAACATGCAATAAGCTAAGAGAATGGTTGATTTAACTATATTAGGAGGCAAAATGAACCCATATAATCACCCATTTATGGGGCTCATCACAAGTCTCCTCCAATAAGTCAAAGTCAACAAAAGTCAACACTGGTCAATTTTCCTGAAATCTAGTCAAAATCACAGAATTTTCGATCTTGTAGCAGAGGCTGAATTGTGGCCTTGTACTTACTTTAAACATGCCATAGAAATTTCACACATGTGAACATAAATAAGGAAGAAAACTTGGATTTTCTCTCTCCTTTGACTTTGGCTCTCTTCCTTCTTAATTAGGTGTAGAAATCGATGTTTGATATGATGAACTGAACAATCTTCAAAGAGGTCGAGTTGACTCTTATATAGTTGTCCAGGAGGGCCAAGTAGTTGCCACATAGGTAAACTTGTGCAAGGAGGGCCGGCTTGGTATTTGAAATAAATTTCAAATTATTTTCTTTAAAATGTCCTAATGGGACATGTCTCAAATACAAATTCTTTTTTCTTTTTTACTCTTTGGGTATGAACAACATGCTTTGAACAAAAATAAAATATAATAATAATGAATATAATAAATATGTCAATGATAAAATTACATTATGAACAAAGTGTCACTAGCTACAATTTCAACATGAGCTTCATATACAAACTTAAATGTTTGAGTATGAATTTAACTCTGGTCGTGTATTAAATATAAAGCAATGCCAATTTTTTGAAAGTTGACATTAATATGACTATGTGAAGTAAATGAAATCGATTCCCATCACTTCAAAAATGTTGGCCTCTAGGCTTAAGTCATTTTAATAAGAATTGTCATTATGCTATCTTGAATTAGTCAATTGATTTCACCTCTAGATACAATTGAGCAATGTGAACCTCTAGAACAAGTTCAAATTTTTCGTTACATTAATCTCTAGTAAGAATTCTCTCTTGCTTTCTCTACATTATTAACTAAAATTGTTCAAATTGCGATGAGGGTTTTTATAATTTTCATTTGAATTTTACATGTTATAAGAACAATGCCAAGAAGAGAAAAGGAGAAACAACATAAACCCCTAATCTTAAGCAAAAAGGGAACAAAATAAGGAGTGAAGACCCCAAGAACAAGTAATTCAATGAAAAATAAAACCCAAAGATGAACTTCTTTGCATACACCACCTTCAGAATAGAGTTAAATAACGATCATGACCGGGAATAAATTTGTGGCTTGTATAAGGTGGTAATTTTAAAGAAGAGTACAAGTATGACAAGGATGTTTTTGAATACATCAGAGAATCAAGCCTTCATAAGGTGGATGTTTGGCCAACTATCCTTCCATATTATGACATGGTACATTAGATAACTTCTAATATTGATTTTAAAACATGCAGTATTATCAATAATACAAAAATGGTAGTATGTTCTTTCAGATGGGGTATTGTTTGTTGGCATTATGATGCATGTGTTGTACTTGATGGCAACCCACTTGTAGCAGAACAACTCACTTGTACATGGTAACTATATGAATCTACAAAATAGATATCAGATGTGACAGAATGCATGGCAGTAGTATTTATATATGTGATGAAATGCAGGGTAGCTTCAAGGAATCAGTTAAGAAGGCAACTCACTTAGATGAAAGATCACAGTATAGTAGGTAAAAAACAAAGAATTACATATCAGTCTTCACAGAATGAATAAAGAGAGGTATATGTAGGTTCACCATTGACCAAGATGCGTATACACACGGGTTCACTGTATACAAGTCGCGTATACGTACACACGCACTTTCATAGAAGGAAAAGCACATATACCTTGGAAAACTAAGTTTCTGGTCTGAAGTAATTGGTCCTAAGTGGTTTTGGTCCATGGTATTGAGAAAGGCCTAAAACTATATAAGGAGGAGAAGATCATTAGGCCAAAGTACACAAGTATCGAATATTTGATAAAGTGTGAGATCTAGTATGCAGGTTATAGGTTTATGATGCTATGCTTGAACTGAGCCAAGGAGGAACCTTCGCAGTTGATGGAGGACAAGATCTAATGATGGATCAGAATATTAAGGCTTGGAATGAATTATATTTATATGGCTTGATAATGTTTATTCTAGATCTGTATACTGATGCATGTGTTGTTCTGTAAATATTATGATCTGGGTATAACTGAAGTCTAGAATAGCTGCAAAATTATGAATGAATATTTCCAGACATATATGTTGGTTGGCTTTGGTAAAAGCACGTATACATGCTGGTTCGACACATCGAAGTAGCATATACCTTATGAACTATGATGTTTGAAGTTATAGTTGGTTTTGGTTGTTGATACAGAGTTCTGGGTTTTGCTTTATGTTCTGGTGACTGCATTCTGGTAATAGTGTTCAGATTGACTGATTATGATTTGCTTCAGTGATGATGGATGAATGGATTAGGATCATAATGACTTATAATTATGTGATCTGATGGGCTAGATCTGATTGCTAACACATATATTATCCTTTGTATGTGATGATCTGGTTATGTTTGAAGTCGGGAAGTGCAGCGAAGTTATCAGTAAATATTTGTAGATCTATACACTGGTTTGCCTTGATGAAGTTGCGTATACATGCTGGTTAGGATCTTCCAAGTTGCGTATACACTTTGATGCATGGTTTTGATGTTACAACTGGTTTTGAATAATGATGTAGTGTTATAGGTTCAGTTCTGTGTACTTGTTATAGTGATCTCTCTGTTCCAGTTGATTTGTTGAAGTTGATTAAGTATGAATGAATGGTTGATTCAGTTGTGTCAGAGGTTGTCAGTGATTGATTTAGCCGTGGTTGATTCAGAGAGTGATGATTGAGTTTCAGTGATTGGTTGATGCAGATATATTTGATAGTTGTATTACAGTGGTGATTGATTTTGAGCTTCAATGTTGTTGATGGGTCCAGTATGAAAATTGGATGAAATGTGGCCTTTAGATTGTGGTGTTGTGTTCTAGGAGTATCCAGTCTGAAAATTTATGAAACGTGGTCCTTGGAGGAAGAGAGAAGGTTGTAGCCTTCTGTAGGTCGGTGCCTACGTATTAACAAACATATCGGCTAGTACAATAGCTAGGGGGTTGTAGCTCCCATTTGGTAGAAGCTGGAGAATGAGAGAATGTTGTAGCCTTCTGTAGGTAGAAGTCTGCGTACTGGTATGATTCTGCACCAGTACAATGTTGTAAACATATTTTCTTATTATTAAAAGAAGATAGAGATGACAACAACAAGTGGTTTTCACCCACATTGGGTTTCCACCTTAAATCTTGGTATTCATGTGTGTTTCTTATGTGTGATGGTTCATTATGTTATTAATTACACATGGTTACTGTTTAATAATTAATTAAGTACCAATGCATAGATTAAAGATCAACATATGATGAATTAACTGAATCATTAGTTTTTTGGATATACGCTTGTTTCCTTAAGCACAGTTTCGTGTACACGCGGGTTACCCACATGGAAGTAGTGTATATAAATTTGAGTATGAAAAGAAAAAGAATATTGACTTGACTAATAATGATTCACCCCCCCCACCCCCTCTCAGTATTATTTCCAACACTTGGTATCAGAGCAGGTCCTTTGGTAGAAGCTTGATCGCTTGAAGGAGATCCGTAGAATAATGGGAAAGAAGCTAAAGAAGAAAGCATCTCAGAAGAAGAAGATATCTCAAAGGAACTATGACAGTGGGAGAATTGAATGGGGATTATGTGGAAGCAACTCTTCAGCTTCAGAATCACCTCAAAATGAAGATGAACAAGCAAAAGAACTATCAGGTACGGATTTTTTATCCTCTGGTGATACATTTCTCCATCCATTTGAAGTTGATGAAAGTGATAGTGAGAAAGAAAGATATCAAATAGAGGCAGAATTTAAAAGGCTTACAGACAAAATTAGAGATCAACAAGATCTATTGGAAAAAAGGGAATGCGCCTTCAAAGAATAAAAAGCTCAACTAGAGGAAGGAAACAAAGAAAAGGAAGATCAATGTCAAAAGCTGCAGGATGAAGTGACATCATTAAGAAATGAAGTAAATAAAAGGAGCACAACAATCAAGAAACTCAAAGATAGATCCAATTACTATGAAAGTCTTGAAGCTAAGATCCTCTCTCTAAAAGAAGATCTTGAAAAATCAAATAAGCAGAATGAAGAGCTACTCCAAGCTGTTGAAGAACAAGAAAACGAAGTTCTCGAATTAAGGAAAAAAGTGGAAGAAGGAAGAAAAGCTGAAGAAATCATGAAGAAGTAGTATCTTGAAAAGGAATAGCAATATTAGGATGAGGTCAATATACTAAAAGGCAAATTAGAAGAAAAGGATAAACTTTTACGATTTCAAGATAGTACTAGGATTTTGGATGATATTCTTAGTAGTCAAATGTCTCCTGCCATCAAATCTAGTCTTGGTTTCCATGAATGTGTTGAAGGTGAATTTAGCTCACAAGCTAAGGAAAGGAACTCTAATGTAAAACCTGAAATGCTCAACAAGGGGATTAGAGGTCAACTCCATCAACAACCAAGGAAATAAATTCTTCAAAGAAAATCCTTTACTCCTAAATATGGAAGTGATAGTCGGTTATTTCCTCAAATGAATAATGTTGAATGTTTTATATGTCATAATCTTGGACATATTGCAGCGAGATGTGGAAGTAGAATGGTTCAAGACCATCACATCGAAAGATCATCAGCTTCCAGGTACTTTAAGGGATATTGTTTTTCTTGCAATATGTTTGGTCACAAAGCCATTGATTGCTATAGAAGAAATATGAAACATGTAAGATGTTATGCATGTAACAAGCTTGGACATATAGCAAAGGAATGCAGGAGAAAATATCGGGCACCATACCAAAAGGAGAAAGCATCATCACACTCGAAGATATGGAAGAAGAAGGAAGTACAGTTAGAAAAATGTGGCACGACACAGTGTATAGACATGTAGAGTCCGGAGAAGCCGAAAGTATGAAAATTCAATGTTCTAAATCTCATACGCAAGTTTCATGAAGACAAGTCGCGTATATACACGAGTTTAAAGCTGCATAGTCACATATATGTAGTTTGAGAAAAATGATGTGGGACAGTCTCAGAAAAACTTATGTGATATGATTCAGACAATTATCAGTTATCTTTTCTGTTGTAGATGACTACAATCTGTAGAAGTGTCTTGATCCTAACAAGTTGTTGATAACTTTATGTATATTTGATTGATGATGATGCCTTGATACTTCTTATTGATATATGCAATGATCAGATCTGACAGTGAACAGGTGGAACAGGTTCAGGGGGAGAAGATGCTATGCTTCTAACAAAGCATTGCTGGCATTATGTTTAGAAGTCTTTTAAATGATGACGATGCTTATGTGGCTAAAGTGTTTAAATTGATACATCTTGCTATGTGATAGTTATAAGTTTCCCATGATGAAATCTCAAATGATACTTGTATTGATTGGGGTTACATAGTTGTTATTCAGATAGATTTATGGATGATTGTGGATGACTTTTTTCGATGATGTATACAGTACATACATGTTTCTTACATGGTGATCTTCATAAGGACAAGGAGAATTACAAAGATTGAGTACATAACTTCATTATTTGATGATGAGCCACTCATTTCCTTTATGCTGCTGTCATCATGCCTTCAAAGATGCATAAAGTTCATATGGTGCAGTTATGATGCAGGATTCCTATAGTTCTTGGCTCTCACATGGATGAGGAGTGTTGTTGTTGATGATATCAAGAAATCTTGACAAATGACCATGAGCTCATGATTTTCTTGATGGATATACAGTTTGATGGATACATGGATGATTACTTAAGTTACATATTGTTGGTTGGCCAAGAGAATGGTGTTATTGCAAGTCCCATGAAGACATAGCTATTTGAAGACATGAATATTCGAAGACAAGGATTACTTAACCACATAATGATGATGAGTTCTTACCTTATGATGATAGGTTGATACTCACATATGATTATCATGGTTGATGCTTATCAGATGTGGGATGTTCCCTAGTGATGATACATGATTGATATATTGAAGGTTCTTGTGGAATGATCATGCGGTTCTTGATGATGATGTTATGATCATAGATGATGACTATGGTGTTTCACATACATATGATGATGTGCTACTACTTGGAGATATGACATATGCTGAGTTGATTCATGGAAGGTTATGATAAGGCTCTTTCTACTAAGGAAAAAAAAGAAGTTGATCTTGATGAGATCAAGAGGATGAATTGATATCTATATGTAGACATACTTTGTAACAGGTTGATGATATTTACACTGTCATATCTTGGGAACTAATGATGGACATTTACAGGTTTTTGGTCTGGATGCTGTTGACAGTTGCTTATGGAGCAGATCATACATGGTGTACGATAGTTTCTGATGACGATCATGGTCTTGTTTAGATATTTGGTCTTTGTTATAAATGTCATCATTCAATGTAAAGGTCATATCAAGACCCATGATGTAATAATTTGTCTTTGTCTGATGTAGTCTTTTGATGAGTCCCTTTTGGTCCTATGATGTAATTTGTACCCCCACTATGCATGGGAAGGATGATGTAATAATTGTTATATTTTAGTTATGTATAAACAATTGGTATATCCCCACTTGGTTGGGTGGATGAGTCAAGTTTGGTATATCCCCACTTGGTTGGGAGAATGGATGTATGTATGAGTCATTGGTGATAGGAAGGTCAAACTCACATAGTTGAGTTATAGAGTCATGTTATTTTTCTTGAAAATATTTGCAGACTCTGCATGTGCTCAAGGGGAGCATGGATGATACAATACATCTTAGCATGAACAAAGGGGGAGTTCAATCAGAGAATTCAGCATGTGCCTAGGGGGAGAATGATTAATACTCAACTATTCAGATATGAAAGTCTTCATTTTGGTCTACCCTTTTCTCTTGATATCAAAGGGGGAGAATATCTTGGTCTGCCCTTTGCCCTTGATGTCAAAGGGGGGGGTGACTTGGTGTTATTGTTTCCATCAAGTCCAAAGGGGGAGATTGTTAGCATTACGATGCATGTGTTGTACTTGATCGCAACCCACTTGTAGCAGAACAACTCACTTGTACATGGTAACTAGATGAATCTACAGAAGATATATTAGATGTGACAGAATGCATGGCAGTAGTATTTATAGATGTGATGAAATGCAGGGCAACTTCAAGGAATTAATTCAGAAGGCAACTCACTTAGATGAAAGATCATAGTATATCAGGTAAACAACAAATAATTACAGATCAGTGTTCACAAAATGAAGAAAGAGAGGTATATGTAGGTTCACCATTGACCAAGATGCGTATACACACGTGTTCACTGTATATAAGTCGCGTATACGTACACATGCACTTTCACAGAAGGAAAAGCACGTATACCTTGGAAAACTAAGTTTCTGGTCCGAAGTAATTGGTCCTAAGTGGTTTTGGTCCATGGTATTGAGAAAGGCCTAAAACTATATAAGGAGAGGAAGATCATTAGGCCAAAGTGCACAAGCATCGAATATTTGATAAAGTGTGAGATCCCGTATGCAAGTTATGGGTTTATGATGCTCTACTTGATCTGAGCCAAGGAGGAACCTTAGCAGTTGATGGAGGAAAAGATCTAATGATGGATTGGGATCTTAAGGCTTGGAATGAATTATCTTTATATGTCTTGATCATGTTTATTTTAGATCTGTATACTGATGCATGTGCTGTTCTGTAAATATTATGATCTGGGTATAACTGAAGTCTGGAATAGCTGCAAAATTATGAATGAATATTTACAGACATATACGCTGGTTGGATTTGGTAAAAGTGTGTATACACGCTGGTTCGACACATCAAAGTAGCATATACCTTATGAACTATGATTTTTGAAGTTACAGATGGTTCTGGTTGTTGATACAGAGTTCTGGGTTTTGCTTTATGTTCTGGTGACTGCATTCTGGTAACAGTGTTCAAATTGACTGATTGTGATTTGCTTGAGTGATGGTGGATGAATGGATCAGGATCATAATGACTTATCATTATGTGATCTGATGGGCTAGATCTGATTGCTAACACATATATTATCCTTTGTATGTGATGATCTGGTTATGTCTGAAGACGAGAAGTGCAGCAAAGTTATCAGTAAATATTTGCAGATCTATACGCTGGTTTGCTTTGATGAAGTTGCATATACATGCTGGTTAGGATCTTCCAAGTTGCGTATACACTCTGATGCATGGTCTTGAGGTTACAGCTAGTTATGAATAATGATGCAGAGTTCTAGGTTTAGTTCTGTGTACTGGTTACAATGATCTCTATGTTCTAGTTGATTTGTTGAAGTTGATTAAGTATGAATGAATGGTTGATTCAGTTGTGTCAGAGGTTGTCAGTGAATGGTTCAGCTGTGGTTGATTCAGAGAGTGATGATTGAGTTTCAGTGATTGGTTGATGCAGATATATTTGATAGTTGTATTGTAGTGGTGATTGATTTTGAGCTTCAATGTTGTTGATGGGTCCAGTATGAAAATTGGATGAAACGTGGCCTTTAGATTGTGGTGTTGTGTTCTAGGAGTATCCAGTTTGAAAATTTATGAAACGTGGTCCTTGGAGGAAGAGAGAAGGTTGTAGCCTTCTGCAGGTCGGTGCCTACATACTAGTAAACATATCGGCTAGTACAAGAGCTACAGGGTTGTAGCTCCCTTCCAGTAGAAGCTAGAGAATGAGAGAAGGTTGTAGCCTTCTATAGGTAGAAGCCCGCGTACTGGTATGAGTCTGCACTAGTACAATGTTGTAAATAGATTTTCTTATTATTAAAAGAAGACAAAGACGATAATAGTAGGTGGTTTTCACCCACATTGGGTTTCCACCTTAAATCTTGGTGTTCATGTGTGTTTCTTATGTGTGATGGTTCATTCTATTATTAACTGCACATGGCTACTGTTAAATGTTTAATTAAGTACTGATGCACAGATTAAAGATCAACATATGATGAATTAACTGAATCATTAGTATGTTGGATATACGCTTGTTTCCTTAAGCACAATTGCATGTACATGTGGGTTACCCACATGGAAGTAGCGTATATAAATTTGAGTATGAAAAGAAAAAGAATATTGACTTGACTAATACTGATTCACCCCCCTCTCAGTATTATTTCCAACATTGTTGCCAAAATGTATAAGCTAGCTCCCTCATAAGTTTGTTTGGATTGACAATTTTTACAACAATTTGAGGAAAATAAATTGAAAGCAAAGAAGAGAGAAATTTCTTAATCATTAAAGATCAATGTTATTATTCAAATTCCTTTAAGATATGACTCGAGAGACTATATCCAATTCAAATTTTCAAAAAAATACATTCTATGGTTATAACCATGCTATGTAGGCTTTATGGTGAGAAAAAACCACAACATTTCAAATTGGAATGGGATCCTCTATTGCATAAAACTATTAAAAAGGGAAGGATATTTAACTGAGCACAAATATTGTCTACAAATATACTTCAAGTAGTCAAAAAGTCATTGGAAGCTCCTCCAAGGTTTGAGGTTGGCTTCTTCATGTCAACCTATCTCATAGATATCGATTGTGTAACCACTCCTTTTCCATTAATGAAATGAAGCTGGTCAACAAAAGAAAAACCGCTCCATATTTAATGCTCAATTTTATGGAACAAAAAATCATAAATTACTTCTATGATATATGTGACTTGTTGTCACTTACTGCAAAATGTGTTTACAGTTTTCCAAAGTGTAAATGAGAACTGAATATTGTAGTCATCTTCCAAGAAGTAGGAGGACTCAAAGCCTACATCAAACCCTCTCCATTGGAAATTTCTCTAAACAAGCTTTCCAACGATATGTGGAAGTCCAAAAATGGACTCCTGGATCAGAAGATATGGCCTGCTGAAGTTTCAAGAATTGAAGCCCTAGGAAGGAAAGGATATTGGAGATCATGTATCGATGGTTCAGAGAAATCGAGGATCACATATCGTAGGTCTAGATAAATCGAAAATCACATATCAAAGGTCTAGTGATATCGGTGATCGCACATCGGAAGGTCGATGAATCGGAGAATCACAACTTCTTAAGGTGACAACCTTTAAAAGTTACGATATGCATAATGTGCCAATAATGCTAAAAACCGTCGGGAACACCAATAAATGATTAACAAAGGATTTCATCGCAAAACCAAAGGTGGGTAGGCCATTTTATCTCTCTTCTATCAGGACACGTGGTGGCATATGATTGGTATCGATAAGCTACAGTGGCATTTGACTTTAGCATGAGATGGAAATATGGAAGGACACGTCGCAGACAATTTTTTCGTTTTGAGGGGCCTAAGGGGACAAATACTGGTGACATGTGTCACCACTCATGAGGTGCCATGTGGAACAATGACAACATATCAGAGGTCGACGTATCAGAGGTTGAGGATGTCAGCACTTTGTAACACTTAATACTTGAAAAAGTTTCGACAAGGGGGCTTCGATATTGGGCTGGCACCACGGTCACAAAGACTCAAAGAAACAAAGGCTCTAAGCACTTAACAAAGGGAAAATAACCCCCAACAAGAACAAAAATGCTCTAGTAGCTCAAGGCTAAGTGGTAGGTCATGACCCTCGGTCCTATGGTGGGAAACACGGGAAGGGCTAAGCAGAAGGAGCTCATCATATCATAAGTTGGCAATCAAAAGATTAGAATAGTGCACCACTGTGAAGATTACGATATGGAATCGCTCTGATAAGGAAGTACAGGGGTTTAAAGAATGTATGGGATGGTAGCGACAATATTGAATTAAGACACGAAAGAGTTGGTAATTGAAATGGGCTAATCCCGTGGAAGAATCTATACCAAGAAACTAAGGACAACGTTGGAAGCATAAATGAATTCAACTGCTTTGCATGCACGAATGGTTGTGGTAAATAAGAATAGATCAGACACCTTTCTGGATGGTCAAGATCCATGGAACGATAAATAATCATGGGACTCTTAGAGGAGTGTGTAGGTCACCTGAGAATTAATTTCTCAGCATGGAGCTCCACACAACCAGACAATGAAGGACTGTTAGGTCGATCTTTGTTTCTGCACTGTGACAAACAACCAACAATTGATCATTCCCAGCTCCAGAGGGTGGGGAATTCAAGCAGTTAAGGCGAAAGTGACAGGTGAACCCGCCAAAAAACTAAAGAGGAACATCATGGAAAATATGTGGCCGGATTGGAGGCCATCACACGAATGACAGGGAGATATTTTCCTCAACCATCATCCAGTTTTCTTTGTCTATTATTCTGTAATTTTTTGCATTTTCAAGAATGAAATCAAATCCGATTCTAATCATTTTTGGCAGCAGAACCTTCGCATGCCAAGACAGCTAGTCGATTAGACAACTGGAGCTTGACTAAGCTATTTTGTAACTGTTTTTCAAAGCTCTCCCTCTCCTTATAAATAGAGGGAAGAAACACTGAAGAAAGGTTCCCAAATTATGCATTCTAGAAGCCTGAATTCCGCTTTTGCAAGTTCTGAGCTCTGTTTGAAAGAAAGTTCTTCCACTTTGGTTCAATTTGCTTGTTCATGAGGTGCTCGGGCATATACAATTGTTAAATGTGATGGACTAGTGATTTAAACTCCATAATGAAGCAGTTTTGTTGATTCCAATCAGAGAAATGTGCAGTATGGTTTCCCCTTTGTATATCATTCCATGTATGTCTTTCCTCTTCTAAAATTGTGTAATGAAGCTGCTGGTTTCACTCTCTCATGGTTGTATGTATGCTACTAAATAGTGAGAAGTACCCGTGTAAACACATATTTACTTATGTTATTTGATAGCCTACAATACTTTTATGCAAGCACATATTTACTTATGCTAATTGGTGACAAATATAATAATGAGGCATAGATCTTGAGACCTTAATTCACACTCCACTTTTTCTGCATTTTTACCTCCTCACTCTTCCTATTTCTACTGGAGATTTTTGCTTAGGATTTTGTGTCATGTCCACCCCTCTGTATCGAGTTCCCTTATTTCCTTCCTCCTATTCATCTATACTACAATAACAATGTTAAACTGTGTATTGTTGTGTGTCGGCCACTAGAACCAACACATTTCTCTTTGAGATAGCCATATCTACTAGTGTGTATTTCAATCAATGTGTTTGCTTGAGTTTACCTTGGGGAAGGGCTATTGAACCAAGCTCTGAATTATATTTTTTCAAATTATGTGACATATGGAGTGTAGTGGAAAGCCCTTAGATAATCTTCAAAAGGACTCCTCTTAGATGCCCTAGGCATTGACCCTTTTCTTTCAACCCGGGCGTTGTCTCTGGGAGGCTTCTATATCTTCTAAAGCACTTGTGTGATAGGAGATAGAAAAAGCCACAACATATTTCTAACGTTGTTGCCGAGGATCGAATCAGAATATTTTTCCTTGGGTACAACAATTTTTACATTCCATCTGTTAGGTGAGCAAGGGAAGTGTGGGTTGAAGATCGCTCACCTTGGTGACTCCACTAGTTGAATCTTATTGTAAACATCCTGGTGATCCACTATCTATATCCTTATTTGGTCATCCTGGCTTTCAAGAGGCCTCATACTTGCTCTGATGCTAAACAACAGAAAACTTCCCCTACATTTGAACTTGAGATCACTCACCTAAAGGGGTTTTCAAAATGTCCCTTCTTGCATTCTTGGTCAACAAATTTGCCCCACTGTTTTTCTTGTGTTGCTAGTTATCCCCATCATGTCCCTTCAGTTCATGAATGGTATACCTATTTGCTTAGTTTCAGTGGAAACATAGATAGAATGTAGGACCAACACCTCAAGGATTTTCATGAATGCATGGAACAACAGGGTATTGTTTTTGAATATGTGAAAATGAAATTGTTAATGTATTCTTTAGATGAAGATGCTAGATTTTGGTACAAAACAATACCTCATGGCATCATATCTTCCTTAAAGAGCTTTCACATAGCATTGAATCTTTTTTGCAGAATATTATATCCACCAAGTGCTTTGTTTGAAGATTGTTGTGCACATTTTAATGTTGAAAATATTTCTGAGGTTAATGATCTTGTTGAAGATGTTTGTGGGGCTCAACTCCAAGAAAACATACACTTGCATTAAGAAGCATCACCCAACAATTAAGAAAGGGAAGAAGGAGACATTTTAAAGTTGCAAATAAACCCTCAGAGACCTTATTCTGTCGAATTTGATGATTCTCCTTCTTATGATTTGTATGACTCTGATGGGATGTTGAGCAATGTCAGGATACAACAGTCCTAGTCATGGGAAGCTGCACAAAGAGATGAGTGTCACCAGGAGGTTAATAAAGAGGTTACAGTTTACAATTCACGTCCTTCAAATGGATAACAAGTTCAAGAAGCTGATATTAAAGTTAATAAATATTATCTGATCTATGATTCAAACGATTCATAGGAGGATGAGATTGTTGCAAATTTTAAAAGAGATCTGCTAAAAAACAAGTGGGGAGAAGATTACCAACAACAACTCCTTCGAGAGGAGCCCATAGTTGAAGAGCCAAGCAATGTCAGTGGTTACCTATTGCAAAAAGATTCCTGCCGAGAAACTTTACAAGAGAGGGAGACAACCATAAACTTCTATCATCAGTTCTATGATCTAGTATATGACTATATGGAATGTTTATTTGGTCAACAATCGATCTCAATTATGGGTTTTGTATTAAATGTTTTACCTCAATATTTAAAATGGTGCATGCTTGTTTTAGTTGTTTACTTTCAAGAGAACAATAGCATAAGGTCTAGTACTCAAATGCTGGGCTGGTATCATTGGAAGGTTGACCTCACTTGGGCAAATTGAGCCCTATGCATAATCATGAGTTGTATATAAATAAGCTCACTAAGTGAGTGTTTAATTTCCAGTTTTTATAGTTTGTAGTTCTGTATTTCAGTTTTATAAGGAAAGGACTCCCAGTAAATAAAGTTCCATGGATATTTTCTGGTTTTATAGGTTCAATATATTTTTGACTCCATGCCCAATGGTGAAGGCTACTAGTATTTAGGTTATCAATACCTTGCCAGCAAGGCACTGTCCCCAATTGGAGCCAATGTTGTCACTTACTGCAAAATGTGTTTCCAGCTGTCCAAAGTGTAAATGAGCAGAGAATCTTGTAGTCATCTTCTAAGCCACAGGAGGACTCAAGATCTACATCAGAACCTCTCCATTGGAAATTTTTCTGAACAAGCTTTCCAACGATATGTGGAAGTCCAAAAATGGACTCCTGGATCAAAAGATATGGTATGATGAAGTTTCAAGGATTGAAGGCTTAGGAAGGAAAGGATATAGAAGATCGCATATAAGAGATCTAGAGAAATTGGCGATCACATATCGGAGGTCTACAGAAAACGACGATCATATATCAGAGGTCTAGAGATATCAACGTTCACACATTGGAAGGTTGGCGAATCGGAGAATCACAACTTCTTAAAGTGACAACCTTTAAAAATTTGTGATATGCATAATGTGTCGATAATGTTAAAAACAATTGGGAACACCGATAAATGATTAACAAAGGATTTCATCGCAAAACCAAAGGTGGGCAAACCCTTTTCTCTCTCCTTTAGTTGGACACGTGGTGGCCTATGATTGGTCCCAATAAGCTATAGTGGCATCTGACATCATCATGACGTGGCAGTATGGAAGAACATGTGGCAGGCAGTTTTGGCATTTTGAGGGGCATAAGGGGATAAATCTGGGTGACATATGTCACCGCTCATGAGGTTCCATTTGGAGTGATGGCATCGTATTGGAGGTTGGCATATCAGAGGCTGAGGATGTCATCATTTTGTAACACTTGATACTTGAGAAAGTTCTGATAAGGGGGCTCCAATATTGGGCTGGCACCATGATGCAACAAAACTTCATCTTTTCAAAATTCCACGTGGACCTATGATTTATGGGCCCATGTACACATATTTAATGAAGTGAAGTTAAACCCGTTATACAAATTCCAAAATTAAACAATTAAACCCCTATTTAGTTAAACTATCAGACCCGACCTCTTGCGTGGATCCCAAATTAATTAAACTCCAGTTCAAACCTTATCATGCTCGTTTTCTACATTAACCAACACACATATTCTGGAGAAATATCCATCGGATCTCGTCCCTTCTTAACAGATGGCTCTGATCGATCTGGAACTCAACTGGATTAAATCACAAACCATAAAATATTGCGTCATAAATCGGGATTAAACTTTGTGCATGTTCCAACGCGATTACTGTCAGATCTGACCCCTCAAATAGATGGTCACGATTAACTGATCTATTAACTCAGTTCTATAATTTATCGCGTTCGATTTTGGAATTAACCTCTGCGCTTATTGGCACGTGATAACCGTTAGATCTGTTGGATATGTTTGGTTGGATGATCCACAACGATCTCACCTTCTCTGTTGGGAAACTGTGTTCTGCACTTCCGCTACGTTTCTTCCTTGTCCACCAGACTTAGACTGTCACTATTATCCATTTGCAGCTTAATCAATAGACAGTCTACTTACAATCACTGTTAATCGATGCCGGAACTGAAGAGATCACCTGATACGATTAAGGGTTCACAATAGAATTGCGGCCCAATTCTAAGGAAAAATATGGTGTAGAAAGATTTTAGTCTTCCACAGTTAATTGCCCAGAGTATTCCAACACCTCAAGCCCATTATACCAAAGAAAATTGAGCTTTCAACGTGTAAATCAATTAACTTCAATTATTTCGAAGGGAGAATAAAACATCCAAGGTTTGACCATCCGTGCGCATAAATTAGAGAGGTATAGAAAGATACCAAATTTTACATTCAATCCTTCAATAATTCAGAAATGTACATAAACACACATAAAGGCTTTTCTTGAAAAACTTTGCCAAATTTTAATTTATAATAACACAAGAAACTTACACAATTCATAGGACCGATATGCAATCAAATGGCCTTTGTCATATCCCACTCACACACAGCTCTACTCTCTAACCTCTAGCTCTCTCCTTCTCTCTCTCTCTCTCTCTCTTTTAATTATTCAAAAGATCACAATTTATACAAATATGGGTTCATGAACCAATTTAGTTCAGATCTAGAAATCTCTCACTTTCTCCTAAAGTATTTCTTCAGCTCCACTCTTTTCTCAAACAAAATCCTAAATGAAGCTTTTAAATCCCTCAAATCCTCACTCTTCCTAGGATTACTCAACTGTCTCTAAAATCTCTTCATTCACGACATATTCTCCACAATTTAAATTTACAATTTAAAATTTCCTCAAACTCCACTAAACTTAGGAAAATAAATAAAATGATTAAGGGAACCCACTCCCTTTAGTAAATGTGAAATAAGACTCATGGGTCTTATAAGCTTTGACGGATGCTCTTGCATCAGACTCCCTGAGTTGAAATAATTCATGGACTTTTATGAGTCACCCAACTGCTCCTGTTGCAAACTTCATCAGATTTCATCTTCCACCTGGATGTTTGACCTATTTCAATTGTAGGTGCATTTACTGCCTTCTCTCTTTCTCCTGGATGCCAAACCTTACTTCGTAACTTGCCATCTCTTTCATCATGCTGCTGCTCCATTTTTTTTGCCACTGTTGCTTTAATCCTTCTAGGTTTCCAAATCTTATGTTGCCGTAGTCCTCTCTCTTTGCTGAAGCAGATTTCTTTTGTTAATTTCTCTTCTTTGTTGGTTCTCTTCTTGACTGACTTCTTCATTCACAATTTCTTGATTTTCTCTTTACACTTTGCAGCCCTTCTCAAACACATGGACCTTAGTTGAAATCCACTGTCAACTAACTGCTATTCATTCTCTTTTTCCATAGAAATTATGAAATTTCTGTCCAATTTTACTTCATCTCTTTCATTTACAACCCGTTGGTTGCACTTTACAACTTTCCCTACATTGCTATGAAAAACAATTGTTTCATTTATATCATCAGGTTCACTTAATAACTTTCCTAGAAAATTAAATCTTCCTTCATATTCAATAAGAATGTCATTTACATATGGCTCCTCTTTCCTGTATAAAACAAATTTTCCATCTCAATTTTCAGATTTAAAATTACTATGCTTTCCCTTCTCCACAGATAATTTTGTCATCAAGTCTTTATGCTGATTTTCTACAAGATTTATAAAAATGTCAGCAAATTTGATTTCAGCACTTTCCCCTACATTACACAATGTTCCTTGTTCTGATACAAGACTATCATTCAACAGTTCAATAGCTAGAATTTCTTGGAGCATATCATTATGAAGTATCCTTTCATCTTATGTACTTATACCATTGCAACAAAATGATGTTGTTTCATCTTCATATATAACAGGAACAAAACTTCTATTTTTCTAAAGCTTCTTCATGGTTTATAGACTCAATAAAATAGTCAATTTCAAAATCACAGATTTCCTGAACTTCTGTATCTGTCAACATCATCATACATTATTTCACATTTTCCATAATAATTCTATCTTGATTCTCCACTGAAGATGATTCAATCTGATTACAAACTCTCATATGCTTGTCTTCATCTTCTTGAATTATGACAAATGCCTTGCCAATGCCATTATTCTCAAAGTTACATGCTCAAAATACTTTTTTAATCCAGCCATTTCTTCCAGTAATCTCACTTCTTCATCAACATGCATAAGCACATTGTCCAATTATCGTTCATTACCCGTCAAACCTAAAAACACACACAACATATTAGTTTAAAAAATACAAGGCTCTTCATTTGAAGCCTCAGTGATCATATCTTCATGCTTCTCTGAACTATTATGATAGTTCACTAAGTTATTGAGAAATTCTTCCTCAACATCTCCGATTTCTTTTTCATCAAAGAATACTTCTTGGACTGTAGTTTCTTGGCTATGCTTAGCAACTTCACCATAGGTTTGTAGAATACCTTTCTGCTCTACACAATTCTCTCCATCACTCAGTTTATCCAAGTAATACAATAATGTCTTTGTCTCTTCTATGATACGACTTTGATCCTTCAAAGTTTTCCTTGACTTAACTTTTTGAGCTTAGTTCTTTGTGTCAGCTTCTCTTCTCTTCACTTCACAAATCTGTAATGCATTTATTTCCTTTTCTCTGTCCATTTTACATTGGGTTTATATCCATGTTAATATTCCTTAAAACATGATCCAATAAGTTTTTAATAAGAGAAGACACAACCATTCACTTATACCTTTTAATTTTCTCCATCAATTGAAGTCTTGAAATTCTTTATGAATCTCCTTTTGTGTTTTTCTTGTATCTGCCTCTTTCAATTTTTTATGCACAGGCTCAAATTCATTAGGTTTCATACTTGCAAATTTACATTCACACAAATAATTAATTCAAAAAATATGAGACTCTCTTGTCTGTGAAGATGCTACTAGTACCTTTCTCTTATGCTGATCTGTACAGATCATCTCTTCATCACTGTCTCCTTCCCCAAGGAGAGGTCCTTTCTCTGGTTCACAAATGGATCCTATTCTTTCATTCTCAACTGTTCGGAGTATTAATTTCTCAACAAATAATTCATTGATAGGCCACTTAACTCTTTTTCCCACAGAAAATCCTTGTTTCCATTCTTCTCTGATTCCTTTTTGTATCAGCTTCTCCAAATGACCGAGTTCTGTCTTTATCTTAGCCACCTCTATGTCAATTTCTTCCATACTCATTCCTTTGAGTCCAACTGCTTTGGCACACTTTTCTCTCTGTCCGTGACTTTCCTCTGTACCCCTGTTGTGAATAACAATAGTCAAATTAATTTTTTCCTTTGGTGAACTTTCCTTGTTCACTGGTGAGCTACAACTAGCCCTTCTCTCTTCTGTAACAAGTCTGTTAGTTGTTACCCATACCAAATCATCCTTTTGATATCCTTTCTTTTCCAGGTTCTTTGCACTAGAACCCTTTCTTCTGCTTGAGCACTCTGGCTCAACTTCCAAAGATGTTGTTTGCTGCATTTTCAATTGCTCACTTCTCTTTACCTTCAGCGATTTCATTTTACTATTGGGTACTGCCACCTTTTATTCATCTGAGACTTATTCTTGCTTCATATTCTTTAACATATCTCATGTGCTACGATGCTGCTATAGCTCATTCTATCTTTCAGCAATTTTACTGCTTCCCTTGGCCTACATAATCTTACCTCAAGATTCATCAAATATCCTTCCAAACCCGCCAATTTTCTTCAAAGATATCTTAAAATTAATTCCCATCTTACTTTTCATAATGAACACTTCAGATTTTAAGATCCATTAAGATTCTATCTGAACTTCAACAATATTTATAAAATTCATGACAGACACTACAAATTTCTTCTGACAATGTTTTTGTAAGCAAATCTTGTCTTGCTTCTACAAATGTCAAATTTCAATCCTTGTAGTGGATCTTCTTTCAGATCTATTGAATCTAGTATTCAGTCTAACTATTCCTTCAACCATCAATATCATTGTCATTAACAATACTTAAACACTCTTCATTCATTCTTCAATTTTCCACAAAGTTCTTCAAATCATTTAAATGACTTCAGTATTACAGCAAACCACTCTTCTATTTTGACTTTAATTCAAAACCAATAATTCAATCAACTTACATTTAAACATTACTAAGCACTAACTTCAAATATGGAAATCTCAACTGCCTGTAAGGAAAACATCTTCTCCTCTGAAATTTCACTCCCTTGTTGTTCTTTAGACATTCAAAACAAGTCTTTGTAAAAATCATCAAAATAAATATTCTTACCAGAACTTTGCTAGAGGATTCACTATTTCCCCATTCTTATCTCAGTATCCTTTGTGCTCTGATTTTTCTTTAATTGTTCTAACATGATGGTATCACAAATGTATTTCTGATCATTCCAAAGACTTTTTCGGCTTTGATACCACTTTGATGCAGCAAAACTACATCTTTTCAAAATTCCGCTTGGACCCGTGTGTTATGGGCCCATGTATACATCATTAATGAAGTGAAGTTTCACCCATTACACAAATTTTGAAATTAAACAATTAAACCCCTATTTAATTAAACTATCAGACCCATCCTCTTGCGCGGATCCCAAATTAATTAAACTCCAGTTCAAACCTTATCGCTTCTGTTTTGTAAATTAACCATCACACATCTTCTGAAGCGATATCTGTCGTATCTCATCCCTTCTTAATGAGCAGATTTGATTGATCCAGAAATCAACTGGATTAAATCACAATCCATAAAATATTGCGTCTGAAGTCGGGATTAAACTGTGTGCATGTTTTGACGCGATTACCGTCAGATATAACCCAATCAAACAGACGGTCACGATTAACTGAGCTATTAAATCAGTTCTATAATTTATCACGTCCAGTTTTGGAATTGACCTCTATGCTTATTGGCACACGATAACCATTAGATCTGTTGGATCTGTCCAGTTGAATGATTCACAACGATCTCACCTTCTTCATCGTTAAACTGTGTTCTACACTTCCACTATGTTTCTTCCTTGTCCACCAGATTTAGACTGTCACTATTATCCCTTTTTAGCTTAATCAATAAATAGTCTACTTACATTCACTATTAATCGATGCCAGAACTCAAGAGATCACCTGATACGATTAAGGGTTCACAACAGACTTGTGGCCCCGTTCTAAGGAAAAATATGGTGCAGAAAGCTTTTAGTCTTCCACAGTTAATTTCCCAGAGTATTCCAATACCTCAAGCCCATTATACCAAAGAAAACCGAGCTTTCAACATGTGAATAAATTAACTTCAATTATTTCGAAGGGAGAATAAAACATCCAAGGTTTGACCATCCGTGCACATAAATTAGAGAGGTATAGAAAGATACCAAATTTTACATTCAATCCTTCAATAATTCGGAAATCTACATAAACACACATAAAGGCTTTTCTTGACAAACTTTGCCAAATTCTAATATATAATAACACAAGAAACTTACACAATTCACAGGCCTGATATGCAATCAAATGGCCTTCATTATATCCCACTCACACACCTCTACTCTCTAACCTCTAGCTCTCTCCTTCTCTCTCTCTCTCTCTCTCTCTCTCTCTCTCTCTCTCTTAATTATTCAAAAGATCACAATTTATACAAATACGGATTCATGAACCAATTTAGTTCAGATCCAGAAATCTCTCACTTTCTCCTAAAGTATTTCTTCAGCTCCACTCTTTTCTCAAACAAAATCCTAAATGAAGCTTTTAAATCCCTCAAATCCTCACTCTTCCTAGGATTACTCAACTGTCTCTAAAATCTCTTCATTCATGACATATTCTCCACATTTTAAATTTACAATTTAAAATTTCCTCAAACTCCACTAAACTTAGGAAAATAAATAAAATGATTAAGGGAACCCACTCCCTTTAGTAAATGTGAAATAAGACTCATGGGTCTTATAAGCTTTGACGGATGCTCCTGCATCACACCATGGTCGCAAAGACTCAAAGAACAAAAGGTGCTAAGCACTTAACAAGGAAAAAATAGCCCCCAACAGGAACAAAAATGCTCTAGCAACTCAAGGCTAAGCGACAGGTCATGACCCTTGGTCATATGGTGAGAAATGCGAGAAGGGCTAAGCGAAAGGAGCTCTTCATATAAGAGGTCGACAATTGAAAGATTTGAATACTACATCACTGTGAAGATTGCGATATGGAATCACTCCGATAAGGAAGTACAGGGATTTAAAGAATGTATGGGCTAGCAGTGGTGATATTGAATTAAGGCAGAGAGGAGTTGGTAATTGAAAAGGGCTAATCCTGCAAAAGACTTTGTAATAAGAAACCAAGGACAACATTGGAAGCATAAATGATTTCGTCTGCTTCGCATGCACGAATGGTCATGGTAAATAAGAATAGATCGGGCATCTTTGTGGATGGTCAAGGTCTGTGGAAGGATAAGTAAGCATGGGACTCTCGGAGGAGTGTGCAGGTCACCTGAGAATTGATTTCTCAGCATGGATCTCCACACAGTCAGACAATGAAGGATTGCCAAGTCAATCTCAGTTTTTGCATTGCGACAAGCAATCGACAATTGATGGCTCCCAAATCCAAACAGTGGGGAATTAAAACAGTTAAGGCGAAAGCGACAGGTGAACTGACCGAAAAACTAAAGAGAAACATCATGGTAAATATGTGGCCTGATCGGAGGCCATCATAGGAATGATAGGGATATATTTTCCTCAACCATCATTCAATTTTCTTTATGTCTATTATTCTATAGTTTTTTCATTCTCAAGAATGGAATCAAATATGATTTTAATAATTTTTGGCAGTAGAACCTTTACACATCGAGACAGTTAGTCGATTAGACAACTGTAGCTTAGCTAAGCTATTTTGTAGCTGTTGTTCAAAGCTATCCCTCTCCTTATAAATAGAGGGAAGAAACACTTAAGAAAGTTCCCAAATTTTGCATTCTAGAGGCCTGAATTCTATTTTTGTAAGTTTTGAGATCTGTTTGCAAAGAAAGTGGTAACACTTTGGTTAAATTTGCTTGTTCATGAGGTGCTTGGGCATATAAAATTGTTAAATGTGATGGATTGGTGATTTGGAATACATCTTCCAAGACTAATGAAGCAATTTTGTTGATTCTAATAAGAGCAATACGCAATATGTTTCCCCTTTTCATTTCATGTATGTCTTTCCTCTTCTGAAATTGTGTAATGAAGCTGTCAGTTTCACTCTCTCATGGTTGTATGTATGCTGCTAAGTACTGAGAAGTACCTATGTAAATAAATATTTACTTGTGTTATTTGATAGCCTACAGTACCTATATGTAAGCATAGATTTACTTATGCTAATTGGTGACAAATGTATTCATGAGGCATAGAGCTCAAGACCTTAATTCACACTCCACTTTTTCTGCATTTTCCAATATCAAGATATTTAGATATGTTGCAAGGGCTCATTTCTAACTACATACATACCAGAAAGGTTAGCTTTGAAAGAAATTGCCTATCAGATGACTACCACATGTATCACTAAGAAATTAAGTCAAAACTCAAAGAGGTTATAGCCTACTTTTCCCTTGAAGTTATTAATTTATTCTTTGTTGGATAAAAAACATGCTAGAATAGAGGCCATAATGATGGAGGATATTTGGGTTATATAGCATAAATTTTTAGATACATGTCCCATATGATATTGTTAATGTATATCTGACAACAACCATGTACACTAAACCATTTATACATGAATCCCCCTCTGATTTTGTGTTTGAAAGAGGTAAACTATGATAAGGTGTTAGTCATAATTTATGGTATAAAGAATATAAAGGAAAGATTTCAAATTCTTACTTTTCAAAAGGAAAGAAGTAAAGCATTTATGGAGGAAAGATCTAGATTAAGTGGTAGACAGATGGATAGTTTGTCAGAAAAATAAAAGAATGGTCATCCTAAAAATGATAAAGACAAAGAGAAGGATCAAAATGTAGGTGATTATATTCAATCAGAGTAAGGGCAGCCAAATTTTGAATAAAGTGAGCCTATTTCGACCACAAATACAGAAGAAATTGAAAATATTGATACCATGACACAACACAATGAAAAAATTATTAATACAAACATGTAGTGAACTCAAGGTACAAAACAAGAAGGCAAATAGGAGGCTACAAACATTCAATATAATATTGGAATATATTAATTAAATAAGGGATTCAATCAAATTCTTTTTTTATCCACTACAAGGAAATGACCCTCTAGTGGAGATTTTTACGGAAGCCCCTATAAAAATAGCCCAAAAATCCGTTTGTAGCGGAGGTCAGTAGTGGGGGTGGGCAGGTGTATATTTTTTTAATTTTGCGTCTATAATATATAAACGCACTAGTTCTTTACTATACATATAAGCATCGATGCCTAATAAAACATGGTGCACCATTAATATGATACAAAGTTACTATGACATGACCCAACCTCCTGGCTCCAATTAAGGAAGTGGGGCCTACAACTGACCACCGACTGACAACTCACAACATTCCTTAGGGCTATAGGGACACTTAGGGGCCAAAGAACCACTCCAGGTAACCAAAACCTGAGGTGGGGCTCCTTTTCACTCAACTTAACCCCCAACTACATTCATGACAAGGCCTCCATATGGTTGAAGGCCTATAATCGCATTCACAAGCTTGCCTGAGTGCGGTTGTAACCCAAATTGTTTAGTTCAAAGGGTGTAGTCCCAGGATCTGAGCCACAATTCGACGTCAACTTCCAAACCATTGCCCAAAACTTCCTGAAACTTCTCAGAATCATTAATGACATGACAAAAGGGATAAACATACAAAATTTAAGGCAAAACTTGACCTAGATTGCCTAGAACATAAGAAAAATTTCGTCAAACACAAGGAAAACATTTACGATACAGGTCATGAATGCATATATGATCATAAAAGTATGAGATTCATCTAAGAATCACTGAGAAGGCCCTATTTCCTCTCCACATAACTATAATAACACTTATTAGTCCATACATCCTTCAACTGATCAATAGCTAAAGACTTCATGACAAGCGCCATAAAGGATACACATCATATAAACAACATACAACCAAAAAATAGCCAACAAATAACACATGGCAACCCAACAATAATATCACCAACATATTGTCAACATATATACATGAATCAAAATAGAATAATAAATCTGATTACCATATAAAATTACCAACCAAGTCAGGGACTTCTACGTACCACCCGACCATAGATTAGGCTGAACCAATTCTCTCTTTCAGCCAATCACCCTCGTGCCATATTCTGAGCATGAATGTGGGGTCTCATGGAATAAAATAAACAGTTACTTCCAAAATACAGACCACCTCAACTCTCAACCTATGATTCTACGTCACGACCGTGCATCACTAACACCAACCAAATCAGTCTCCACCCAAGCTATCGAAGGCTCCAAGAACTAGTAACTCAACCCACAACCTTCTAGGGCTCTAGATCATTTGTCCAATCTAAATCCAGGGACTAGTAACTCAACCCACCAAGGGTTACAGAGCATTTGTACCAACCTAGGCTCCATACTAGTAACTCAACCCAAGTTGTTCCAGGTCTTCCAAAGCATTTTTTTCTAACCCATAACCATAAGGAATTATGAGCACCAACCAAAACACAATCAAGTGGAAAAACCTGTTACACCATTGCTATCTAGAAAATGGAAAGACAAGGCTAAAACCAATTTCAATCTAGGAAATCCTCCATGCCAATGACAACACATAACCAGAAAATCACATGCATATACCATGCATCCATATATATGCAAGGAAATCACACATGCAACCTGTTACCTACAAAGAAATTTAGTTGTAGCTGCTGACGCACCTATTCCCTTGCACTCTCCTACTTTCCCTTTCCTTCTTTCTCCAGTCCAAGTGAATAATAGAGTGATCCAAGCATGCACCAAGAATTCTCTAAGTGTGCAAGAGTAGGAGAGAATGAATGAGAGATCCAAATATTGAGTTGATAAAAGCTGTGAACTGATCCTTAGAAGCCTTTTTTTTATTGAGACCTCTATTTTCTTCATTTTCCTTCATTTTTTCCTATATTTTACTCCTCATTTCAAATTTGTGACCTTTCATCTCCATTTTCTTCTATTTTCCTTATTTCATAAATAAATTGCTAATTATTACCACTTTGCCTTTACCAATGCCTTTGCTAATTTCAAGTTGGCATACGTGTGTTAACTAGGAAATCCCTTCTATGGATAGAAGCGATCCCTCTAGTCCAATGAATGATCTAGTAACAACTGAAACCAATACATGCAAAACTCTCATAGTTTAAATCATAATGACATGGGAGAAGAAACATGGCCTACCTCACTCCTATGTGGTCACTTTTTGATGTCAATCTTGATCTTCTCACTTCCAAGCTCGATCCTTGCTATTTTGTTGCGAACAAATACCTGCAAGAGAGATCAAACACAGACAACAAAGGAAAAACATATCATATGCATTCTAATGTAGACCATATGAGAGATCGAGGAGAATCATACTAAACAAGTAATCATTTACACACTTATGGAAAGTAAACATGCATAGTATTACTAATGAACACAAGAAGGAATCGTATAACCACTACCTTGATGTTGGAAGCCTCCTTCAGGATGGGTTTCCAAGTCCAAGCCAATACTTCTCAAGCTCACCTTTCTCCTTCACAAATTGGTAGAAATTAGGCACAATCTAGTAGCAACATGACCAATATAGTATGACCAACCATTTGAGGGTATAAGGGAATGCATTTATAGGGAAGGAGATGGAGTATGGAATCCACAAAATGGGGAATAAGGTCCACAACTTAAGGGGAAGATCCCTAAAGGTAGGACCAAGGACTCAAAGTGGGAGAACTCGATCATATCCTTATTCAACAATAACCAACTTGTCGTTCTCAAGGCTTCTAGTAAGAGAAGCTTTTGCTCCATTTTTGGAGAAACTTCGTGAAAAGGATCAACGCAAATTTTCCTATCCAAAGTCATGCTATCAGCACTAGTCACTAGTTAGAACAACTGGTACCAGCTCGGGTTTGCCTGATAAAAGTAGTGTTGGGCTTGCAAATAGGGTTTTTGACAAGCTCTTCCAGAATTACTTCAAGGAATTTCTTCTTCTTTTCTTCAGGGATGCTTTGATCAATGTTTTTCATGGTGAATTCATTGACAACTTTTGTTGCTTTGCAACATTTTGGGGAAATTTAGACAGCTCAGGGTATGAGACAAGGAGTGTGACAAATTACTATATAACAAATTCCCCCTAAATCATGAAGTCATAATAGCAGGTGATGGATGAAGTTCTTTACAAGTCAAGGAAAGGACATTGTAGAACTACCATTAGGAGACCTACAAACCAAACATAGTTCAACATATATGACATCTCCGATTAGGCATTTAACAATACACGAATCCACGACATGGGTGCAACCATCCGACTAGAAAGGATCATGTGTATGGATCCACGATATGGATGCAACCATTCGATTAGAAAGGATCATATGTATGGATTCAGAACATGGAAACGACCATCTGACTAGAAAGGATCATGTATACAACCATGAATACTAAATAAATCCATGCAACCTAGATTTATTAGATGAAATTGAGGTCTTCATCTCTCTCCCGATCTAACCAAAGTATGAATCCAACCATGTGAATAGACGTGTTGAAGTCGAACATGGTAGAAACCACCTGATTACCGGTCAATGATGTAAACCATTAATAGGTACAAGAAGAATCACCAATGATGACAATGGTTCTCAAGGTACAACAACTCAATTTATGAGTGTGAACAACGAAGCTGAAGTCGAACACTTTCAAAATCATTTGATCAAAGGTCAATGATGTGAACCTATCGTCGAATGCAAAGAACCTGCCATTGAGGTATGCAAGATCCAAGGTACTGAAAGGAAGTTTCTAGATCATCTTCCTGTATAATGAGTTGGAGTCGACAAAAAGTGATCCATCAAAGGAGGGCCATAATGTTTCCCACATCATTGACACAAAACAAAGGACTTTGTAAATTTGGTGAGAGTGATTCAGGACTGTAGCAGAGAAGGTCAAATATTTGAATTTGCAGATGGAAATTCTCTTGAACATATCGACGACATGACTTTGAAGTTTGGAAACATTTAACTCAAAAATGGGATCAATGGTCACAATGACGATAGATAACGATCAAATGAGAGGCAATTGGTTTTCCAAAACCTAGGAAGGCAAGTGACTAAGTGAGGATATCCCAAACCCGACATGAAATGCATATACATGTCCTGTTTAAGAGTGACATGCTGCCTTTCATATAGAATATAAGACACATTTACTTCCATTTTTCCCTCGCTATTTCTAGTGAGTACCTCTTTATTTTTAATCACAAGTTTGAAGAGGATACCATATGCTTGTCATATAAGCTCATCCTTTAGATAAATCCATCCCAACAATTTTAACAAGCCCTAGGAAGGAGTAGCTCGATCTTTTCAGGTGACAAGTCCTGCGTCATTTAAGTTTTAGGAGTCCGATAGAGGGGTACCTTAACATATTTTGCATGCTTAGAGAGTTTGAAAAAGGGGTGGAAAAGAAAAATCCATATATCCCTTTTCGTAGATAGTCTCTTAAGTCTAAAAGGTAGAAAACAATACTCAAGAGAACCTCTTAGCCATGTTTGACTAAGGTATTCCTTTTTCGTAGCTAGTCTATCTCAGTCCGGAAAAGGGCTGAACTTATACTGAATAAACACCTTTTCATTTACTTTTACGAGTTCGAAAAGACAAGTGATCGACAATATTTTCATATTTTTGGAGTTTGAAAAGAGCTAAAAGATGACTCCTCATGGAGGAACGAGTGGTATAAAAGAATAGCAACTAGTTCTTGTCATGATGGAACTGCTCAAAACATGTAAAGGTCAAGAGGCTAGCTAATAATACCACTCATCACAAATGTTCCTCAGGCAAAGGTAAAACAACAAAGTGAAAGCGTATGATCAGCTAAAGAGATGTTGATGATGGAATGAAAAAACCAAGGCTCATCTAGAAAAACAAGTTGATAAAGATGGCAATCAAGAGTGGTAAAGTAGAAATGGTTTCATTTTTACACAATCTTGAAACATGGGAAATTATGCTTGAGGATACCTGAATATAGTTTCATTTTTTCACAAGCTTGAAACATGAGGAAAAACTATGCTTGGATTTGGCTTCATTTTTACACAAGCTTGAAACAAATAAATACTATGCTTGAGATAAGTTTGCATGCCCCCAACATAATGACTCAATTCTAGGTACATTCCCCCAAGCTTCATTTCATTCACCTAATTAGACTACTGATTACTAACAGGTGGATGGAATGAAGGCTCATTTACGAGATCAAGTGAAAGACTTGATTGGGAATTTACGAGATCTAAACAAAGACTCAAATTGAAAGGGGATCTATTTCACTTTTTAATGAGCTTGACTCAGGAAAGTAACCATGCTTATGACGCCTTGCTTCATTTTCTACTGAGCTTGACACAAGAAAAGGTACCATGCTCATAGGGACCTATATCATTTTTTAACGAGGTTGACATGATAAAAGAAATATCCTCATGGGTACCCATCTCATCTTTTAATGAGGTTGACGTAGTGAAAGAACTATCCTCATGGCCTTGATTATGGACTATAAGAGACCATGGATTTCAATAGGTTCTCATCATATGGGAGGAAAATGCTCTGGAAGGGATACATATCAAGGGATCTAATGGAAATATTAGGTTCCAATGCCCTCAATACATGACCCATTATATCATTGACTAGATCATCAGGAGACGCAGGCATGGAACATCTGGAAATATAATTAACTTGTGGTGGGGGTGATACCATTTGCATACAAGGAACATTTGGGGATGATGGTTGATCGTGAGTAAAATTAGGGCCAACGAATGAAAGTTGATCAATGGCCACAATTCTTCCTTCATGTGGGAAACATATGAGACAAAAGAGAGAAGAGACAAAAGCTTTGATGACATAAAAATAGTCATCACTGAGGAGTAAATTAAAATCAAAAGGGCCTTGGACAACCATCATATCAAGATAAACGATCTTTCCTCCCAAAGTAATAGTCAACTTAGGAAGGATCCTTAACTGTTTACTAGTTCCTCTGTTGAAAGCTAACATATTATGGGTAACAGGCACAAGCTATAAAGAACCTAAAGCTTTCCAAGTAGTTGAGGAAAGAATACTAATAGATTCACCTTCATCTATGATTATGCCAGGTACAGGTATATGATAAACTTGTATGATGATCTAAAAAGGCACATGAGAAGGAAGATGATATCCTACTAGTCGACTACAATCAAAGAAAGTGACTAAACTACTTGGAGGGGGTGCCATTGGGATGGGATAATTTCTCACTTGCATTGCAGGAATAGGAGGATCACCCCCTGGATCATGGGAATAGGAGGATCGTCCCCCCTGTATGGTGGGAACATGAGGATTTCTCCCTAATTCTTTGGAATCTGAAGAAACCAGAAGAACCTGAGTGATATGAACTTCACTCTCTACAGGATGGATATGATCGAATGAAAGCGGAATCAAGTCAACCATTTTATCGACCAATGGTTGGTTGGGAACAGACTCATGGGATTCAACTTTAGAGAGAGTGGGATTGACCAGAGATGAGTTCTGATCAATCACTTTATCAACTAGTGGAGTGTCGAGGGAAAGCTTCCAATAACTAGTCGGAAGACAAGGTTGTGAAGTGGTGAGGTTATCAAAAACTTTAGAGGCCTCATCCATATAAGATAAAAGGTGAATATGATGATTCCATTCACATAACCTACAAGGAAATTTAAATTTTCCCTTTTTCCCATGTGTTTTACTGTCACTAGTTGAAGGTTTATTACCAATCAACATGATCTCTACAGGTTGATGACAAAGGTTGATGGGAACCTGTGGACCACACTTCTAAGACCTTTGGAATACTAGGGAAATATCTAAGAAGGTGGTCACCCTTAGATAGCATGCAAGGGAATTTCACTTTCCAGGGTTGATTGGAAGATTTTTCAACATCAAATGCATCAGTAGCAATGACTACTTGGTTGGCCTTTTGCTTATTTTTCTTCTTCTTAATCTTTTGTTTCTTATTATTCTTATCCACCTGGTTACTAGATTGCAGGATTTCACCAAAAGAAGAGGAATAAGAGGAAGAAGATTGAACATGTGAAGAAGGAAAAGTGTCAACTGGAGGTTGATATGGCTAAGGTGGAAGAGAGCTCGGTTGAGGAGAATTTTGGACATTCAGAACCATAGGGGTAAAAAATAACCAAACTGAACAAATGGTAAATCTAAGAAGGGATAATGTTGCCATATAGGGAGCACCAACATTTCCAAAAGAAGGAAAAGGAATAGGATTCCTTCAAAGGGGTTTTCTTGGCCGGTAGACTTAGGAACTGTTGCCATTAGTCTCAACCTAAGATTTACTAAGGAGTATTTCCATAGGAAGGATATCATTTCGTGGTCAAGTATATTTAAAAATTAACAATAAATAAATAAAAAAGGGGTAATTAGACATAAAGGTTTACCAAGCAACCATGAACTTCAATATACACCTTGGCGAACCAAGGAATTAATGTACGACAACCAATCTCCCCAAATGTTGTGTTCGGTGTATCACAGTATACAAGGCAGGAGACTTGGTTACCTATGGATGGATAGCAACCTATAGGGGACTCCCAAAATATACATGATGATACGTGGGAGTGCAACCCATACTAGTGTTGTCTAATGTGTAACCATTTTATGAGAGCGTTCCCATATACTTACCATGCGTGGAGCACCTCCGATATACCCGAAAGTACTAGAGAACAGTCCTATACACTTCTGTACGTGGAATGATATTTCACCCTCAGGATACAATGCTGGAAAATAAGCACATGTCCTACGTTTAATGACGCCAAAACATGTCTCTAGCCTAGACCTCTAAAAGTTTATGTTAAGTTCCAAATGCTCCTTATGTTAATTGAGATAAATTTTTAAGTTTATCTTCAATTAAGTTTCAATTTTAATGCCTGAACTATGTCACCTGAACACCTATGATGCAACTAGTATGAGAAAATGATTCTTTCCATTTTGATGAAAGCTAATCTAGTAAGGGAAGAGATTCAAACAATGACAACGAAGAAAGCGGAAAACAAAGCTTTCCTAACTAGATCTTTCACTTTCATTTTCCAAATATAGCCATCAAAAGAGAAATGATTTCAATTTTTCTTTCAATGAATGAGAATGCACTCGATGCACTTTTAGCGTTTGTAGAATTTTCTCTACAAATTAGCTAGCTCACTGATATCATGTAGAAATTTCACCTGCTGATCAAACTGATATATGCAATGCACTAAAGCATAATACTAGATCTACATCTACCATAAACTTTGCGGAAGCTAATCAACCATGAGCAACATCAAGCATGAACACATATAACTGATAAGTAGGAATCAATCACACATAACACAGAATATATCACTAGGGAAAGCACCAACAGAAAACCCCAACACTGTATTATCAATCGAGTGGAAATCCTAAACACTATACAAAAAGAATCAGCTCAAAAGTTTTCCTGCTCTCCCTGTACTCTAATGATAAAGCTCATGGACTACCTAGCCTTGTATATAAAGGCTGCACCTCAGGTCCAAGCTCCTATTTCCTTGCGCAGTTTTGATTGGGGTCCAATTACAAAACACATGTAAAATGGCCTGATCATACATGTTGTCAAATCAGGTCCAACTACGTAATCCTTGAGGACATTAGTTCCTCCTGCACGCAAGAAATACTTACTAGAAATATCCAAGCATATGATAGTAGACTGTCCCTCATCTAATCTCAATTGGGTCTCTGCCTGAATTGCCATGCATCAGTTATCCATGAGAGAATACTCAGTTATCTGAAATAATAGTTGTCACATGCATGCAAGCATTAACAAACTATATCTCATTATTTTAACAACTTGCTAAAATAATCTAACTGGACTTGACTAAGTTAAACTAAGTCAACTAATTCTCTCATTATAGAACTCATCCTTAATTCCTCAATCAGTGGAGCAAATAAAGGACACATTCCCCAATTAGTGGAGAAGTTATTGTGTGTTCTCACAAAGACTTCAAGTTTGATTTTCCTTAACTAATTAACTGATGGATAATTAATTAATTAATATTTTAAACTTCTAGTAAGACCAAATTCTAATTTACTTTCTATAGATAGACCAGGGACTGCTATAAATAGGAAGGGACCCAGAAATGCTATTTTTAGCAGTTTCAGCTCTCACCCAAGGTGGCCAAAATGCTCATTGGCCAAATTGCTATTTTTAGAAGTCCTATTTTTAGCAGTTCTATTTTTAGCACATTCTAAATTTAGCATTTCTTGTTGCACACTTTTCAACAACGTTCAATCACTAAAAAATGTAATCTATGTCCAATGATAAATCTAGGAAAATGACTTTTCAATGCAATGTGATCTAATGCACTTTACGAAAATTAAATTATGAGATGAAAACTAAATGAATGCAAAATCAATTTCTTTATGATTGCAAAAGAACTATTACTGCTCAATCAACATAAAATAAGTATTTTCCCACTCATACAAGCAACAAACAAAGATTTTAATTGACTCAAAGTATTAAAGACTAAATCAAAATGGAATTTTTACCACTTCAAGTATGGGATAAAATTTTAAACACCACAAAGAAATTGAAGGCAAATAGACAAGAACTGATGCACATAGAACAGGAGGATGGCCTTAGAGATCAAGACACGCTACGTTTTTAGTAGAAACCCTAAAAAATTCTAAATTTTAAGGATCATCACTATGTTTCATAGCAAAACCCGTGCTGACAGGGTCATCAACACTACTTGACATAGCAAAACCCATGTTGGCAACACTAATTTACACAACAAAACCCGTGATGGACAAAAAACTAGACCAGCTCAGGAAAAAAGTGAAAGATAGGGTTTCCAGTGTGTTTGTACTAGAAAAATAAGCACTGTCAACGCGAATGTGTCTGAGAAATAACGCAATGGGTGAGAAAATCCTAGGAGAAATAAACAAAGTTTGAACAAAAACCTAGACTTGATACCCTAAAACACAGACTACTCAGAGTACAAACTCAAAGGAAATCAAAACCAAGGATCATTAAAAGGTTGTCCAAACTAATAAAAAAGGCAAAATGCAAAAGGATGGTTGAAAGGGCTATAGGCTCCCTAGTGGAGTCACCTATTTGTTAACTAGGTAATCCATTCTACAGATAGAAGCAATCCCTCTAGTCCAATGAATGGATCTAGTAACAACTGAAACCAATACTTGCAAAACTCTACTAGTTTAAATCAGAATGACATGAGAGAGGAAAAATGGCCTACCCCAATCCTATGTAGTCACTTTTTGATGTTGATCTCAGTCTCCTCAATTCCAAGCTCAATCCTCGCTACTCTGTTGTGAACGAATACCTGCAAGAGAGATAAAACAAAGACAACAAAGGAAAAACATAACATATGCATTCTAATGTAAACCATATGACAGATCAAGGAGCATCATACTAAGAAAGTAATCATTTACACGCTTATGGAAAGTAAACATGCATTGTATTAATAATGAACACAAGAGGGAAACATACAACCACTGCCTTGATGTTGGAAGCCTCCTTCGGGATGGGTTTCCAAGTCCAAGACACGACTTCTCAAGCTCTCCTTTCTTCTTCACAAATTGGCAGCAATTAGGCACATTCTAGTAGCAACATGACCAATCTAGTCTGATCAACCATTTGAGGGTATAAGGGAATTAATTTATAGGGAAGGAGAGGGATTTAGGAATCCACAAAAGGGGGAAGAAGGTCCACATCTTAAGGGGAAGATCCCTAAAGGTAGAATCAAGGACTCAAAATGGGAGAACTCGACCATATCCTTATTGAATAATAACCAGCTCATCGTTATCGAGGCTTCTAGTAAGAGAAGCTTCTACTCCATTTTTGGAGGAACTGCCTGAAGAGGATCAATGCATATTTTCCTATCCAAAGTTGCGCTGCCAACACTAGTCACTAGTTAGACCAAAGGGTACCAACATGGGTTTGCCTGCTAAAAGTAGTGTTGGGCTTGCAAATAGGGTTTTTGACAAGCTCTTCCAGAATTACCTTCAAGGCATTTCTTCTTCTTTTCTTTAGAGATGCTTTGATCAATGTTTTTCATGGTGAATTCATTAACAGCTTTTATCGCTTTGCAAAATTTTGGGCAAAGTTCGACAACTCAGGGTATGATACAAGAAGTGGGACAAATTATTGTATAACAATGTGTCCCATGACCTTGCTTTATTTTTTTATTTACTTAGGAAATTAACTAGGGGTTGTTACAGATCCGGTGCTAAACCAATACACTAACTCCCTGGTGCGTACACAATATAGTGCACCATGGAAGTGTTATTTAAAACAACTATGTGCCACCTATATATCCACGAGTGCTTACACTAATCGATAGCATCAGACAAAGGTTAAATTTAAAAAATTTGAATCCTAAATTTCTTTCCACCATATTGGTGCTATATCCACTCGAAGCACTGTCATTGTACTTATATTAAAATGCCCTAGTGCATACTTAAAATAAACACCACTATAGGGTTTTTAATTTAAAAAAAATGTAATGCTATATTCCCATGAAGAACCAATTCTATTCATGTATTAAAATCTCTCAGTCCATTTTAGAAAGAGCACGTCGGGGGTTTTTAATTTAAAAAAAATGTGTTGCTATATTCCCATGAAGCACTTGTGTGGTTCCTGTATTAAAATGTCCCGGTGCGTCTTAAAAAGAGTACCAAAATAGGGTTTTTAATTTAAAAAAATATGGTGCTATATTCCCACGAAGCACCAATGTTGTTCATGTATTAAAACGCCTCGGTGCATCTTAGAAAGAGTATGGCTAGGGGGTTTTAATTTTTTAAAAATGCGGTGTTATATTCCCACGAAGCACTGGTGTGGTTTATGTCTTAAATCACCCTGGTGTGTCTTAACAAGAGAACCAATATATGGTTTTTAATTAAAAAAATGGTGCACCCTCAAAGAGGCTTATTTCTAAGGCGTTGATCTATCTTTTCTATCTTTGTGTGAGCTGGTTTCATAACATTTTGGTATCAGAGCTTTGGATTCTAGGGTTTTGCTGCTCCAAACAAGTCATCATGGAATTTTCGCTATAACTTATTTTCTGTGACATTTCAGAAGCTAAAAAAAAGAGCCATTTGAGACGAAATCTTGCTGAGCCTCGGGCCCAAATTTTAGATCTTGACTCGCTATATTTTTGGAGATATAATCTGAGGAAGTTAGGGTTTTTGTAGACCCCGAATTATATTCCAAACATGTGACCTTGGGAAAATCGTCATAAATTTCACTCTGATCATCAGATTGAAGTTGCGTAAGAAGTTACAGAAAGAGGACGGACTTCAGTTTGTTGGATATCATTTTCAGAACCTAAGGTTGAAATGGTGACTCGCAGCACGTCATACAAGTTCGCTCTACTGAACCAGTCTATACTCAGGTCATCGTGGGATATTTGGCATAACTCTTCATTGGAGAATCCAACCTTGACCAGAATTGCAGGGTTAGAAAGATTACTTAGAGGGTTAGCACAAGAATAAATTTCAGACCTTGGAGATCCAAAATTACATAGATAAATCAGATTCAATATCGAGCTCCTACAAAGTGAAAAAAGGTGTGTAGTTTTTTTTAAATTTTTGCATAAGCTTGGTTTGAAAAATTAGTTTGAAGGAATTCAAAGGGCATAGTGAATAATTATTATCAGTAATTGATGCCCCGAAGAAAGAAATGGAAACACTTAGTAAGCAACCAGAAAGCTCTAGCATGACTCATGAAGAAGAGGAAGAAATGCAACATGATATATCAAAATTACGGGACCAAGTGCAACAAATTTCACTCACACAAAAAGTAACAGAAGCTAAGATGGATGGTTTAAATAAAGATGTAGAAGCTAAGATGAATGACGTGGAAGCTAAGATGGATGGCATGGAAGCTAAGATGGATAACGTGGAAGCTAATATGGATGATTTAAAGAAAGGCATGGAAGAATTGAAGACAAATTTGACAAAGTTTATACAAGAAATGCTTACTAGTGGCGAAAGGGTAGTAAAGGAAACTCATGATGAGAACAAATTAATGTTAATCACGATTTCATAGACTCTAATGTTGGATTGAAGAACCACCATGTTCCAAAGATCGACATGAGGAAGTTTTATGGCAAGGATCCTGGAACATGGATATTATAGATGAAGCAGTTTTTTGATCTCCATAATGTGAAAAACACACAAAAGGTACGCATTGCAACTTTATATTTGGAACCAAATCAGTTTGTATGGTATGGATGGATTTTCTCTAGTAAACAAATTGTCACTTGGGCTCTTTTTACGGATGAAATGATAGCACATTATGAGGATACAAAAAGTAACACTTTTTTTAGCCAATTGATAAATCTCAAACAAAAGGGTTCAATGATGGAGCACATTGAGGACTTCCAAAAACTGAATATAAGGGCAAAAGATATTCTAGAGGAGCATCAGATTGATGTGTTCATATGGAATTTAAAAGATAACATCCAACATGAAGTTCACCTTTGGGAACCAGATTCATTGGAGAAGGCATTCAGATTGGCAAGAAAAATGGAAAGCAAAATTATGGCAACAAGGAAGCTTACCACTCACAATCATAAAGATGGAAGCGTTGCTGCCCCTCGCCATCCACAACCTAAAGGGTTGACACCACAACAATTGGAAGAAAAAAGAGCAAAAGGGCTTTGCTACAGTTGTGATAACAAATACACTAAAGGTCATAAGTGTGTTGAGAAGAAATTATTTTACATAGATGGTGAAGAGGAGGAAGAAAAGGAACAAGAAACGTAAAAAAAAGAGGATATACACCAGGAAAAAACCCTAGAAAAAGAAGAAAAGAATTCGACCATATCTTGTAATGCATTGGTTGGATCCTCAAACTATCAAGATAGAATGGCATATAAAGAAGAAAAAGGTAATATTGTTGATTGATTTGGGAAGTACCCATAATTTTATTCATTGTAAGATAGCCAAGGAGTTGAATTGCTTCCTATATCTAGCACCAGAGTGTCAAGTGATGGTTGCAAGTGGAGGAACTATAAATTGCTCAGGAAAGTGCCATAATATCAAGTTATCCGTGGGAGAATATGTATTGAATAGCCCAATGCTTTCCATTCCAATGGGTGGTACTGATGTTGTATTAGGAGTCCAATGGCTACAATCCTTGGGTACTATAACTTATTATTTTCAAGAACTTTTCATGAAATTCTCTTCAGAAGGAAAGGAAGTTGAATTAAGGGGTATTGTAGGGAAATCGGGAAATATAATCAGCTCTAACGGAATGACAAAGCTTTTAAAGAAAGAACAACGAGGCATAATTGCACAATTATGTTCGCTAGAGGTCCCCACATCGAAATCATCCATTTCTCCAGATCTCCAAAAATTCTTGGACAATCATTCCAAGGCATTTGAGACTCCCAAAGGCCTCCCACCTATTCGTGATCATGATCATGCTATTGATTTGATTCCAGGAAGTGTTCCTCCAAACATCAGGCCTTACAGATATCCATATGTCCAAAAGAGTGATCTTGAATGTATGGTTGTAGAAATGATAGAGGCTGGTATATTTCAACCTAGTCAAAGTTCTTTCTCTGCTCTAGTAGTTCATAACAAGAAAAAAATAAATGTTAATCATGATTTCATAGAATATAACATTGGATTGAAGACCCACCATATTCCAAATATTGATATGAGGAAGTTTGATGGAAAGGATCCCATAACATGGATACTACATATGGAGAAATATGTTGATCTACATGATGTGGAACTATTACAAAAGGTACATATTACATCTTTGTATTTAGAACCGGATCAGTTTTTATGGTATAAAGGGCTTTGTTCTCATAAAACACTTGTCACTTGGTCAATTTTCATGGAGGAAATGATAGCACATTATGAGGATATAAAGAGAAACACCTTCTTTATCCAATTGATAAATCTCAAACAAAAGGATTCAATGGTAGAGCACATTGAGGACTTCCAAAAATTGAATATAAGGGCAAATGATATTCCAGATAAGAAGAGGATTGATGTCTTCATAGGGACTTTAAAGGATAACATTGAACATGAGGTTCATCTTTGGTAACCTGATTCATTGGAGAAGGCATTCAGGTTGGAAAGAAAAATTGAAAGAAAAATTATGGAAACAAGAAATCCTACCACTCAAAATTATAAAGATGGAAGTGCTGTTGCTCCTAGCCTTCCACAACCTACAAGGTTGACACCACAAAAATTGGAAGAAAGAGGAGTGTTACACAAAAATATCATCACCATGATTATTTGCAGTCAGTATGGGTCTATCATCACTTATACTAGCCTCCTAAGCAAGTCTCAGACCCTAGCTCTTCATGTCAAGCTTTGCAAATGAGAGAAAGACATTGAAAATCAATATTACTCTGGTTCTGCACTTTCTCCTACTTTTACCTGCGGATCCGCACCCTCTGTTCATATTACCTGCGTACTTGCACGCTCTGTCTGTAAAGGGGTGGGTGCGTACCCCTGTAAAAGTAAAAAAGGCGCAA
>APFE031607807.1:0-21395 GCA_000404065.3 Pinus taeda
GATTGCTATCAGTTGTGACTATAGTTGTGCACCAGATCTTGCACAATCAAGGGATTGAGTATGCCAATGAGTTTGCCCACGTATTTTCCCACATTGTAGCTTGTGCTCATGTGATTTTTCCAAGTAAATACGAGTTTACTTGAGCCATTATCATTCATTCTTATGCAGGTATTGAGCAGGGGAGGCAGGCAAGCAGTGGAAGAGATTTGGAGATCAGATCTGAGCTGTATTGTGTGTAACAGAGGTGGAGATACTTGTGAGAAGTATTATGCTATGTAATGTTACATGACTCAATCATTAATATACAGATAGTTGCGGTTTTTAGCGAGATGCTTTCCCCGGGATACATACTGTGTTAATGTGTGAATGCTCTTGATGTTTTATTGTTATTGATGCTGCTATATTGATGATCAACGTAGAGGAGCTTATGTATTGTGTATGTTTTCCGCAATAGTACATGATCAGGATAATCTCCATTGAATATGTGTTAAATTATTCAAAATTTCTACAACCATTTCCTAAGAATGATAGTATTTCCAAAGGAATTTTAGACCTTGCACATTCTGATGTGTGTGGACCCATGTCTATGAGATCCTTGGGTGGATTTCTATACTATGTAATTGATGATTTCTCTAGAAAGACATGGATTTATTTCTTAAAGACCAAGGATGAAGTCTTTGATAAGTTTCAGGAATTCAAGGCTCAGGTGGAAAATTTTACAAGAAGAAGAATCAAAATTTTGGGTTATGATAATGGTGGAGAATACGCCTCCAAGGAACTCATTTGTTTTTGCAAGGATGTTGAAATTAAGAGGGATTTGATTGTCCTTTACAACCCTCAATACAATGGGATTGTTGAAAGAAATAATAGAAACATTATGGAAGCCACTAAAGCCATGATTCATGTTCAAGACTCCTGAAGAAGTCTTCATAGGTGAGAAATCAAAACTTGGAAATTTGAGAATCTTTGGTTGTCCTTTCTACATTCATGTGCCCAAGGAAAAGATTATTAAGATACAGTGAGACATATAAGGCCTGAAAAAATTATATTCTAGCACAACGATCAATTGATATTAGTAGGGATGTTAGTTTTTGTTGAGAAATATATAGGGCAATGATTAGAGTGATTTCTATTTTCTTCATAACTGCTTGTGATGTCTTTTTACTTTTTCTTACTTATTATTATTTTTGTATATCATCAAAGAAATACCAAAAACAAGAAGAAAAAGAACACAGAATATAGGCTGCAATCGAGCACCAAAACCTCTCCACTTGAGTCGAAAACCTGAAAATCTCTTCTCTTCCTTATAGATTCTTCAATTGATGAATTTCAAGACCTTTATACCAAGATAAAAACCCTCCAAGACTAAGTTCAACTGTAACGTATGATGTCCTTTCCTTGTCTAAGTCAATCCCAGTCAAATCTCTTCCAGTAGCACAGCTTCGACATCCAATTGTAGAATTTTGGCCTCCATTGCAGACCTAAAATTTTCGACCCTCCTGCAGTTGCTGCTGCCACATGTGTGAGATTATTTTAGCCTCCCAAGGCTTCCTTAGAACTTTTCTTAGCTTTCTCTTCATTTTGGAGCTTGAGGATGGCTTCTTTTAACCTTATTCTTACCTTCTTTCCTTCATTTCTTTAAGATCGAACATGTAGAAGAAAACACTAGATCTTTTAGAGAAACCCTACCCTTCCTTCGGACGTGTGAGAGAGAAATATCCCAAAAACAAGTCTTCTTCATCCTCTTCCTTCTTCGCTACCTTCTTCTTCTTCCTCCTTCGATTGAATGAGTGAGTGATGAATGTGCTTCAAGGAGGGCGATTTTTCTCCTTTGTATAGGCTTCTCAAGGTGGACATAGCTCCTCAAATTAGGTCGACTTACTAGCTGTGAGGCCGACTTGGTCTTGAAGGGTATTTTAACACTTTTAGGGACACAAATAATTTTCTTTACTAGTTACAATGTGCCCGATGGGGTATTCAACTTATGACAATGACTCTTTTGAGTTCTTAACCTAGGACAAACCCTAGAAACACTCAATGGGTGCTTGACCTATAAAATAAAAGACCTTGAGCATGAAACCCATGCTCAATAATAATAATAATAATTTTATTTCATTTTACAATTTAGAAGAATCAAAAGTACATTTCATATTTTTGAAGACGGAACCTAGTTACACATTTTTCAACACTCCCTCTTAACTAGGGAGGTATTCATAAATGGTAAATGGACATTCTCAATATGAAGAGATCTCATAAGAAGAGTCAGATTGGTAACCTATCTGTTTAGCATCATATAAACCACCATTGTCACATAGAAAGGCCTTGACTAACAAATTTATCTCTCCATAAATTCAAAGCACAATTCTTGGCGAGACTAATGATTTATAGACACCATCATCATTGTCTCTCAAGGTATATACCCCACCTGGGTGTTCACAAAATATGACCTTCCTTGGACTATTCTTATCTTCGATAACTAGTCCTCAAAGAATATTGATCCACAACTACTCTTATCTTGGATTCCCTACCTCATCCTTAAAGAGTATCATATTCCAAATGCTTACCTAATCCTCCATTTTGTCTTCCCAAGTGAGGAAAAGATAACTTTTTCTTAAATGATATATTATATGTACCTGGTTTGAAAAAGAATTTGGTCTCTACTTCATGCTTGTAAGATAAAGGGTATAAAGTTTCTTTTGATAATGGTCAAGTCCTCGTATGGAAGAAAGGCTCGAGCATACATTATGCTAAAGTAATTGGTGTGCGTGAAGAAGGATTGTATAGAATCCTAGGATGATCAATTCAAGCATTGATACACACTAATACTAATCTTTGTGAATTATGGCACTGAAGATATGCACACATTCATTATAAAGCCTTGCCTAGAATGAAAGAAATTGTTACAAGTATGCCATAAATCAAGGTTTAACATGAAGGAGTTTGCAAAGGATGTGTACTTTGGAAGAACATCAAGGGACCATTTCCTGAGAATGATAGTAGTTGCAAAGGAATGTTAGACCTTGTACATTCTGATGTGTGTGGATCCATGTCAGTGAAATCCTTGGGTGGATTTCTATACTATGTAATTGACGAGTTCTCTAGAAAGACATGGATTTATTTCTTAAAGACCAAGGATGAAGTCTTTGATAGGTTTAAGGAATTCAAGGCTCGGGTGGACAATTTTACAAGAAGAAGAATCAAAATTTTGGGTTATGATAATTGTGGAGAATGCGTCTCCAACCCTCAATAGAATGTTATTGTTGAAAGAAATAATAGAATCATTAGAATCATTATGGAAACCACTAAAGCCATGATTCACGGTCAAGACTCTTGAAGAAGTCTTCACAGGAGAGAAGTCAAAACTTGGAAATTTGAGAATCTTTGGTTGTCATTTCTACATTCATGTGCCCAAGGAAAAGAGGGCTAAGATACAGTGAGACCTAAAAGGCCTAAAAAAATTACATTCTAGCACAACGAACAATTGATATTGACAAGGATGTTGCTTTTTGTTGAGAAATATATAGGGCAATGATTAGATTGATTTCTATTTTTTGGATAACTTCTTGTGATGTCTTTTTACTTTTTCTTACTTATTATTATGTTTGTATATCATCAAACAACTACCAAAAAAAAGAAGAAAAAGAACACAGAATATAGGATGCAATCAAGGGCTAAAACCTCTCCACTTGAGAGGAAAACCTGGAAATCTCTTCTCTTCCTTATAGATTCTTCAATTGACGAATTCCAAGACCTTTATACCAAGACCAAGTCCAACCGTAAAGGATGATGTGATTTCCTTGTTTAAGTCAAACCCAGTAAAATCTCTTCTAGTAGCACAACTTTGACATCCAACTGTAGAATTTCGGCCTCCATTGCAGACCTGAAATTTTCAGCCTTCTTGCAGTTGTTGCTACCACATGTGTGAGATTCTTTTAGCCTCCTAAGGCTTCCTTAGACATTTTCTTAGCTTTATCTTCCTTCTGGAGCTTGAGGATGGATTTTTGTGACCTTTATCTAACCTTCTTTCCTTCGTTTCTTCAAGATCGAACATGTAGAAGAAAACCCTAGATTTGCTACAGAAACCTTACCTACCTTCGCACGTGTGAGAGAGAAATAGCCCAAAAGCAAGCCTTTTTCATCCTCTTCCTTCTTTGTTGCCTTCTTCTTCCTCCTCCTTCACTTTAATGAGTGAGTGATGAATGTGCTTCAAGAAGGTTGAGTTTTATCTTTCATGTAGGCTTCTTAAGGTGGACGTAGCTAGTCAAATTAGGTCAACTTGCTAGCTGCCAAGCTGACTTGGTCTTGAAGGTTATTTTAACACTTTTAAGGACAAATTTTTTTCTTTACTAGTTATAATGTTCCCGATGGGGTCTTCAACTTATGACAATGACTCTTTTGAATTCTTAACCTAGGACAAACCCTAGAAGCACTCAATGGGTGCTCGGGCTATAAAATAAAATACCTTGAGCATGAAACCCATGCTAAAAAAATAATTTCATTTTTAAATATACAATAATCAAAAGTACATTCCATATTTATGAAGACCGAACCTAGTTACACATTTTTCAACACACCCTCTTAACTAGGGAGGTATTCATAAATGGTACATAGACATTCTCAATATGAAGAGATCTCATAAGAAGATTCAGATTAGTAACCAATCTGTTTAGCATCATATAAGCCAACATTGTCACATAAAAAGGCCTTGACTAACAACTCTATCTCTCCATAAGTTCAAAGCACAATTCTTGGTGAGACCAATGATTTATAGACACCATCATCATTGTCTCTCAACTTACATACCCCACCCGGGTGTTCACAGAGTATGACCTTCCTTGGACTATTATGATCTTGGATAACTATTCCTCAAATGATATCAGTCCACGATTACTTTTATCTTGGATTCCCTACCTCATCCTTAAATAGTATCAGATGCCAAATGCTTACGTAATCCTCCATTTTTTCTTCCCAAGTGAAGAAAATATAACTTTTTCTTAAATGATATATTATATGTACCTGGTTTGACCAAGAATTTGGTCTCTACTTCATGCTTGTAAAATAAAGGGTATAAAGTTGCTTTTGTTAATGGTCAAGTCCTAGTATGGAACAAAGGCTCCAACATAGATTCTGCTAAAGGAATTGGTGTGCTTGAAGGAGGCTTATATAGAATCCTAGGATGATCAATTCAAGCATTGATACACAATGATACTAATCTTTGTGAATTATGGCACTTAATTTATGCACACATTCACTATAAAGCCTTGCCTAGAATGAAAGAAATTGTTACAAGTATGCCATAAATCAAGGTTGAACATGAAGGAGTCTGCAAAGGATATGCACTTTGGAATAACACCAAGGGACCATTTCCTAAGAATGATAGTAGTTCCAAAGGAATGTTAGACCTTATACATTCCAATGTGTGTGGACCCATGTTTGTGAAATCCTTAAGTGTATTTCTATACTATGTAATTGATGATTTCTCTAGGAAGACATGAATTTATTTCTTAAAGACCAAGGATGAAGTCTTTGATAGGTTTCAGGAATTCAAGGCTCAAGTGGACAATTTTACAAGAAGAAGAATAAAAATTTTAGGTTATGATAATGGTGGAGAATACACCCCCAAGGAACTTATTGCTTTTTGCAAGGATGTTGGAATTAAGAGGGATTTGATTGTTCTCTACAACCCTCAATAGAAAGGGATTGTTGAAAGAAATAATAGAACCGTAATGGAAGCCACTAAAGTTGTGATTCATGGTCAAGACTCTTGAAGAAGTCTTCACAGGTGAGAAGTCCAAACTTGGAAATTTGAGAATATTTGGTTTTCTTTTCTACATTCATGTGCCAAAGGAAAAGAGGACGAAGATACAGTGAAACATAAACGGCCTAAAAAAATTATATTCCAGCACAACGAACAATTGATATTAGCAGGGATGTTACTTTTTGTTGAGAAATGTATAGGGAAATGATTAGAGTGATTTCTATTTTATTGATAACTTCTTGTGATGTCTTTTTACTTTTTCTTACTTATTATTATGTTTGTATATAATCAAACAAATACCAAAGACAAAAAGAAGAAAAACACAGAATATTGGCTGCAATCACGGGCCAAAACCTCTCCACTTGAGAGGAAAACATGAAAATCTCCTCTTCCTTACAGATTCTTCAATTGACGAATTCCAAGACCTTTATACCAAGACCAAAACCCTCCAATACCAAGTCCAACTGTAACAGATGATGTGCTTTCCTTGTCTAAGTCAAACCCAGTCAAATCTTTTCCATTAGCACAACTTCGACATCCATTTGCAGAATTTCAGCGTCCATTGTAGACTTGAAATTTCGGTCCTCTTGCAGTCGTTGCTGCCACATGTGTGAGATTCTTTTAGCCTCCCAAGGCTTCCTTAGACCTTTTCTTAACTTTCTATTCCTTCTAGAGATTGAGGATGGATTCTTGTGACCATCATCTGACCTTCTTTCCTTCCTTTCTTTAAGATCGAACATGTAGAAGAAAACCATAGATCTGCTACAGAAACCCTAGCCTTCCTTCACATGTGTGAGAGACAAATAGCCCAAAAACAATTCTTCTTCATCCTCTTCCTTCTTCGTTGCCTTCTTTTTATTCCTCCTCCACTTGAATGAGTGAGTGATGAATGTGCTTCAAGGAGGTCGAGTTTTCTCCTTTATATAGGCTTCTCAAGGTCGACGTAGCTCCTCAAATTAGGTCGACTTGCCAGCTGCCACGCCGACTTGGACTTGAATGGTCTTTTACTACTTTTAAGAACAAAAATAATTTTCTTTACTAGTTACAATGTGCCCGATGGGGTCTTCAACTTATGACAATGACTCTTTTGACTTCTTAACCTAGGACAAACCCTAGAAGCACTCAATGGGTGCTTGAACTATAAAATAAAAGACCTTGAGAATGAAACCCATGCTCAATAATAATAATAATAATTTTATTTCATTTTACAATTTATAATAATCAAAAGTACATTTCATATTTATGAAGACTGAAGCTAGTTACACATTTTTCAACACTCCCTTTTAATTAGGGAGGTATTCATAAATGGTACATGGACATTCTCAATATGAAGAGATATCATAAGAAGAGTCAGATTAGTAACCCATCTGTTTAACATCGTATAAACCATCATTGCCAAATAGCAAGGTCTTGACTAACAACTCTATCTCTCCATAAGTTCAAAGCATAATGCTTGGCGAGACCAATGATTTATAGACACCATCATCATTGTCTCTCAAGGTACATGCCCCACCCAGGTGTTCACAGAGTATGACCTTCCTTGGAATATTCTTAACTTGGATAACTAGTCCTCAAAGAATATTAGTCCAGGACTACTCTTATATTGGATTCCCTAGCTCATCCTTAAAGAGGATCGGATGCCAAATTCTCACCTAATCCTCCATTTTGTCTTCACAAGTGAAGACAAGATAGCTTTTCTTAAATGATATATGATATGTACCTAGTTTGAAAACGAATTTAGTCTCTACTTCATGCTTTTAAGATAAAGAGTATAAAGTTGCTTTTGTTAATGGTCAAGTGCTAGCATGGAAGAAAGGCTCAAGCATAGATTCTGCTAAAGTAATTGGTGTGCATGAAGGAGGCCTGTATAGAATCCTAGGATGATCAGTTCAAGCATTGATACACAGTAATACTAATCCTTGTGAATTATGGCACTAAAGATATGCACACATTCATTATAAAGCCTTGCCTAGAATGAAAAAAATTGTTACAAGTATGCCATAAATCAAGGTTGAACATGAAGGAGTTTGTAAAGGATGTGCACTTGGGAATAACACCAAGGGGCCATTTCCTCAGAAAGATAGTAATTCCAAAGGATTTTTAGACCTTGTACATTCTGATGTGTGTGGACCCATGTTTGTGAAATCCTTGGGTGGATTTATATACTATGTAATTGATGATTTTTCTAGAAAGACATGGATTTATTTCTTAAAGACCAAGGATGAAGTCTTTGATAAGTTTCAGGAATTCAAGACTCGGGTGGACAATTTTACAAGAAGAAGAATCAAAATTTTGGGTTATGATAATGGTGGAGAACACACCTCCAAGGAACTTGTTTCTTTTTGCAAGGATGTTGGAATTAAGAGGGATTTGATTGTCCTCTACAATCCTTAATAGAATGGTATTGTTGAAAGAAATAATAGAACCATTATGGAAGACACTAAAGCCATGATTCATGGTCAAGGCTCTTGAAGAAGTCTTCATAGATGAGAAATCAAAACTTGGAAATTTGAGAATGTTTGGTTGTCTTTTCTACATTCATGTGCCCAAGGAAAAGAGGACTAAGATACAGTGAGATATAAATGGCCTAAAAAAATTATATTCTAGCACAACGAACAATTGATATTAGCAGGGATGTTACTTTTTGTCGAGAAATATATAGGGAAATGATTAGATTTATTTCTATTTTCTTGATTACTGCTTGTGATGTCTTTTTACTTTTTTCTTACTTATTATTATGTTTGTATATCATCGAACAACTACCAAAAACAAGATGAAAAAGAACACAAAATATAGGCTGCAATCCAGGGCCAAAACCTCTCCACTAGAGAGGAAAACCTAGAAACGTCTTCTCTTCCTTATAGATTCTTCAATTGATGAATTCCAAGACCTTTATACCAAGACCAAAACCCTCTAATACAAAGTCCAATGATAATGGATGATGTTCTTCCCTTGTCTAAGTCAAACCCAATGAAATCTCTTCTAGTAGCACAACTTTGACATCCAATTGCAGAATTTCAGCCTCCATTGCAGACGTAAATTTTCTTGATTACTGCTTGTGATGTCTTTTTACTTTTTCTTACTTATTATTATGTTTGTATATCATCAAACAACTACCAAAAACAAGATGAAAAAGAACACAAAATATAGGCTGCAATCCAGGGCCAAAACCTCTCCACTAGAGAGGAAAACCTAGAAACCTCTTCTCTTCCTTATAGATTCTTCAATTGACGAATTCCAAGACCTTTATACCAAGACCAAAACCCTCTAATACCAAGTCCAATGATAACGGATGGTGTTCTTCCCTTGTCTAAGTCAAACCCAATGAAATCTCTTCTAGTAGCACAACTTCGACATCCAATTGCAGAATTTCAGCCTCCATTGCAGACCTAAATTTTTTATCCCTCCTACAATTGTTGCTACCACATGTGTGAGATTATTTTATGTTCCCAAGGCTTCCTTAGACCTTTGCTTAGATTTCACTTCCTTCTGGAGCTTGAGGATGGCTTCTTGTAACTTTCATCTGACCTTCTTTCCTTTCTTTCTTCCATATCGAACATGTAGAAGAAAACCCTAGATCTGCTATAGAAACCTTAGCCTTCCTTCACACGTGTGAGAGAGAAATAGCCCAAAACATGTCTTCTTCATCCTCTTCCTTCTTCGCTGCCTTCTTATTCTTCCTCCTTCCCTTTAATGAGTGAGTGATGAATGTGCTTCAAGGAGGTTGAGTTTTCTCCTTTATGTAGGCTTCTCAAGGTGGATGTAGCTCCTCAAATTAGGTTGACTTGCTCACTGCCATGCCACCTTTGTCTTGAAGTGTATTTTAACACTTTTAAGGACAAAAATAATTTTCTTTACTATTTATAATGTGCCTGATGGGGTCTTCAACTTAAGACAATGATTCTTTTGAATTATTAACCTAGGACAAACCCTAGAAGAACTCAATGGGTGCTTGACCTATAAAATAAAAGACCTTGAGCATGAAACCCATGCTAAAAAATAATAATAATAATTTTATTTTATTTTACAATTTACGAGAATAAAAAGTACATTTCATATTTATGAAGACCAAAACTAGTTACACATTTTTGAACACTTCCTCTTAACTAGGGAGGTATTCATAAATGGTACATGGACATTCACAATATGAAGAGATGTCATAAGAAGAGTCAGATTGGTAACCCATCTGTTTAACATCATATAAACCACCATTGTCACATAGAAAGGCCTCGACTAAAAACTCTCTCTCCATAAGTTCAAAGCACAATGCTTGGTGAGACCAATGATTTATAGACACCATCATTATTGTCTCTCAAGGTACATACCCACCCGAGTGTTCACAGGGTATGACCTTCCTTGGACTATTCTTATCTTGGATAACTAGTCCTCAATGAATATTGGTCCATCACTACTCTTATCTTGGATTCCCTACCTCATCATTAAAGGGTATTGGATGCCAAAGGCTTACCTAATCCTCCATTTTGTCTTCCCAAGTGAAGACAAGATAACTTTTTCTTAAATGATATATTATATGTACCTGGTTTGAAAAATAATCTGGTCTCTACTTCATGCTTGTAAGATAAAGAGTATAAAGTTTGTTTTGTGAATGGTAAAGTCCTAGTATGGGAGAAAGGCTCGAGCATAGATTCTGCTAAATTAATTGGTGTGCATGAAGGAGGCTTGTATAGAATCCTGTGATGATCAATTCAAGCATTGATACACAATGATACTAATCTTTGTGAATTGTGGCACTGAAGATATGCACACATTCATTATAAAACCTTGCCTAGAATGAAAGAAATTGTTACAAGTATGCCATAAATCAAGGTTGAACATGAAGGAGTTTGCAAAGGATGTGCACTTGGCAAGAACACAAAGGGACCATTTCCTAAGAATGATAGTAGTTCCAAAGGAATTTTAGATCTTTTACATTCTGATGTGTGTGGACCCATCTGTGAAATCCTTGGGTGGATTTCTATACTATTTAATTGATGATTTCTCTAGAAAGACATGGATTTATTTCTTAAAGACCAAGGATGAAGTCTTTGATAAGTTTCAGGAATTCAAGGCTCAGGTGGAAAATTCTACAAGAAGAATAATCAAAATTTTGGGTTATGATAATGGTGGAGAATACACCTCCAAGGAACTTATTGCTTTTTGCAAGGATGTTGGAATTAAGAGGGATTTGATTGTCCTCTACAACCCTCATTAGAATGGAATTGTTGAAATAAGTAATAGAACCATTATGGAAGCCACTAAAGCCATGATTCATGGTCAAGACTCTTGAAGAAGTCCTCACAAGTGAGAAGTCAAAACTTGGAAATTTGAGAATCTTTAGTTGTCCTTTCTACACTCATGTACCCAAGGAAAAGAGGAATACGATACAATGAGCCATGAAAGGCATAAAAAAATTATATTCCAGCACAATGAACAATTGATATTAGTAGGGATGTTACTTTTTGTTGAGAAATATATGAGGCAATGATTAGAGTTATTTCTATTTTCTTGATAACTTCTTGTGATGTCTTTTTGCTTTTTCTTACTTATTATTATACTTGTATATCATCAAACAACTACTAAAAACAAGAAGAAAATGAACACAGAATATAAGCTGCAATCCACGGCCAAAACCTCTTCGCTTGAGAGGAAAACCTAGAAATCTCTTCTCTTCCTTATAGATTCTTCAATTGACGAATTCCAAGACCTTTATACCAAGACTAAGTCCAACCATAAAAGATGATGTGCTTTACTTGTATAAGTCAAACCCAGTCAAATATATTCCATTGGCACAACTTCAACATCCAATTGCAAAATTTCGGCCTCCATTGCAGACCTAAAATGTTCGACCCTCCTGTAGTTGTTGCTACCACATGTGTGAGATTCTTTTAGCCTCCCAAGGCTTCCTTAGACCTTTTCTTAGATTTCTCTTCCTTCTGGAGCTTGAGGATGGCTTCTTGTGACCTTCATCTGACCTTCTTTCCTTCATTTCTTTAAGATCGAACATGTAGAATAAATCCCTAGATCTGCTACAGAAACCCTAGCATTCCTTCGCACTTGTGAGAGAGAAATAGCCCAAAAATAAGTGTTCTTCATCCTCTTCCTTCTTCGTTGCCTTCTTCTTCTTCCTCCTTCTTTTGAATGAGTGAGTGATGAATGTGCTCCAAGGAGGTCAAATTTTCTCCTTTATACATGCTTCTCAAGATGGACGTAGCTCCTCAAATTAGGCTGACTTGCCACCTGCCAGGCCGACTTGGTCTTGAAGGGTATTTTAACACTTTTAAGGACAAAAATAATTTTATTTACTAGTTATAATGTGTCTAATGGGGTCTTCAACTTATGACAATGACTCTTTTGACTTCTTAACCTAGGACAAACCCTAGAAGCACTCAATGGGTGCTTTACCTATAAAATAAAATACCTTGAGCATGAACCCCATGCTCAATAATAATAATAATAATTTTATTTCATTTTACAATTTATAAGAATCAAAAGTACATTTCATGTTTATGAAAGCCGAACCTAGTTACACATTTTTGAAAATTCCCTATTTACTAGGGAGGTATTCATAAATGGGACATGGACATTGTCAATATGAAGAGATCTCATAAGAAGAATCAGATTGGTAACCCATCTATTTAGCATCATATAAACCACCATTGTCACATAGCACTGCCTTGGCTAACAACTCTATATCTCCATAAGTTCAAAGCACAATTCTTGGCGAGACCAATGATTTGTAGACACCACCATCATTTTCTCTCAAAGTACATACCCCACCCAGGTGTTCACAGAGTATGACTTTCCTTGGACTATTCATATCTTGGATAACTAGTCCTCAATGAATATCGGTCCATGAATACTCTTATATTGGATTCCATACCTCATCCTTAAAGAGTATCGGATGCCCAATGCTTACCTAATCCTCCATTTTGTCTTCCCAAGTGAAGACAAGAATGATGTGCTTATCTCTCCCTCCCAACTAGGAAGGATACATCAGCCAAACCAAGCTTGTCTCTCAAATACACAAGCTTCTTATCAAGAACATATTTAGTCAATATGTCAACTACCTACTCATCTGTGGAGATATATAGTATTTGCAGCACAACATCTTGTACTAGCTTCTGAATATAGTCATACTTGTTGATATGTTTTGTCTTTCTATGAAACATTGGGTCTTCAGAGAATTGTATACAATTGGTGTTGTCTCAGTGTGTCACTATAGGGTCCATAGTTCCTTCAAATAGGTTAAATAGTAGCTTCCTCAACCAGACCACTTCTCTGCTTACTTCACAAGATGTAATATACTCAACCTCAACACTACTTAAAATTGTATCTTTCTTTCTACTCATCCATGAGATCATGGAGGATCCCAAACTGAAACATCCTCCTGTAGTGCTCCTTCCATCTTGCTCACTGCCTCCCCAATTGAAATCTGTATATCCAATCAATCGGACATCATTCCTCCTATCATATTTCAGGCAATAGTGGATGGTTCCTTATAAATATCCGAGCATATGTTTTGTTGCTATCCAATGATCATGCTTTGACTCCACTTGGAATTGAATGAGAAAGTTTATTGCAAAACATATGTCTAGTTGAGTATTCACCAAGTACATTAGTGAGCTAACCAATTGTTTGTACTTGGAAGGATCCACATGGCTTGATTCATAACTCCTTTCTCTTTTGAAATTTGTGACCATCGAGGTTGTCATTGGTTTTCAATCCATCATGTCAAATCTCTTCAACATATTTATCACATACTTTCCTTGACCTAGATAGATCTCATAAGGTCCTTGCCAGACTTCTAGTCCCAAATAGTAGTGCATCAACCCTAGATCCTTCATGTCTTGAATCTTACATTCTCTAATTCAACCCTCTACACATGTCAAGAGAAGATCTTCCACATACTAAAGAATGATTATCGACTCCCCCTTCACAACCTTAATATAAAAGTTTGTATCAACAAAACTCTTTGTGAGCCTAATCTTTGTAAGTATGCATCCTTCCTCACATACCATGCCTTTGGTGATTGATAAAGGACATATAATTCCTTCTTGAATCTGCAAACATATGCCTTTTTGTCTTTAACTTCAAATCCCAAGGATTTTTCTATATAGACTTCCTAATCAATTGTGCCATTCAAGAATGAAGTCTTGACATCTTGTTGACAGTGTTGGACCCGCCAACATTCAGGGGATTCCTCGATATGAAGTCTCAACTAGACCTCACACCATTTGGTGTAAGAGTCCCATCCAGTATGATGGCCCGGTTGCCATTATATTAAAGATATGCCTTAGCTCTTACTTGTCATCACATGAGAGTGGTATACTTAGTCTTCAAACAACGAGATTCGTGTGCCTGGTGAGTGCTTAGTGTTGCTTGTTTCAAAGTTCTTTCATTGCAGAGGGAGATGGTGAAAGTGAGTCTCAAGTTGAAAGGGAATAGTCCCAACTTTGTTAGAGAGACAAAAGATAGTAGGACATGCATAGGTTCTGGAAGAGTAGTCCACATGGATGGGACAGTCATAAACACAAAGTGAACAGATAACACGTACATCACCCAACGGAATAGTCCACATCAGTGTGAGGGTTGTTATAACAAGTTATAAGAATGAATTTGTCGAGTGTCAGACGAAATAGTCCACACGGGAGAGACAATGTTAACAACTGATACAACACATTTCCATCAGCACATGCACAAAACAACTAAAATAGGTCAACTATCTTAATACAAGTTAAAGCAACATGCATTACAAGCGTCCAAAGAATAGTCTTATAAATGAATACAATACATGTGTGGAAACATGCTGGCCTATTAATAGGCTTCTGAATTAAGTGAAAATTCCAAGACACATCCGTACATCATTACATCACTAACCCCGATAGCAGGGCATTGGAGTCACTGCTCACTCCTCAAAGAAAAGACTACAGACTCTCAAGGTTATGTGGGAGGAGCCAAGGTGAAAACTCCTTTGCATGTACAAATGAGGGGCATATATAGCCACGGGTGAAACTGACCCTTGTGACTGTTCGACTTCCCTCATGACTATTCGACTTATCTAACTCTTTGACTTCATTCATGGGTCTCTTGGACTTCCAAATCACATTAAATTGATTACACAGTTATGGCCCAAAGTAGTGATGTGGATGAGGCAACTCATGACACAACTCGACATGAGACTGTTGGTATGCGCATGCAGGTTGTGTTGTTCGTGTTGAGATTTTGTGTTGCTGAGTGATGAGTGTGCCCGTGGTGTATCATAGGTTCACCTCCGTATGGCAAAGTGCATGGGGGTATTCAATGGTCTTGGTGTTCGCTTAATAGTTCATGTATGCACATGTTTCTCCTTCGCTTGCTACTTGGTATGCTTCATGTGTTCGTCAAACCGCATGCAAGTCTTCAATCATGCACTCCTTGTTCATATCATTCGATGTCGCACCATGTCTCATCCATGTACCTATTTTTGCAATCACTCATGACGAGACGACATCAAACCCAGAAATCCCCTAGCCTACCATGATGCACTGTCTTTCATTTCTGGGTGCAGGTGATTGGGTGAGAGGAGAAGCCTCTGAAACAACGGAGAGCACATGTTAAGATAAGACGTGAGGCTCTGGGGCACTGTTAAGAAAAATTGCACAGAGGTCACTAGGAGGGTGGGATGAGCAGTCTAGAAGAAAAGTGACATTCTGCGGGATCTGGGTCAGCTAGGAGGCAGAACTGCGAAATTTTTCTTAGGAAGGCAATGCAGGCAGCAGAGGAAACTGGTAGTGAAAATTGCATAGATTTTCAGGGGAGGGTGGGAGCGGGAGCTTGCTGGCCAAAACTACACAAAACTGGGAGGTAGTCATGCTGAGCATGTTTGCGCAGTTTTCATGCTGAGAAAGGTGTCAGGCAGCTGGTGGACAGTCCAAGAAAACTGCGCAATTTTTAGGAGCAATAAGTCGGTTGGTAGGGGGATTGAATGATAGAACTGTGCAATTTTCAGAGACAATATTGCGACAGGAAGCAGGTGATTGTCCCTCTTTTCTGCGCAATTTCTTCAGTCAGCGGAGGCAGGCATGCTTACAGCTTCTGCATAATTTTTGGGAGGAGTGAAGCCCGGGGTCACAACCCAGTCAAACTCTCAGGTTGACAAGCAAGAAGCTTGATGGATTTGCTTGTGGGCAGCCCAAATTGAGATGGATTCTTGGGCAATTTTTGTGTTGTTCTAGGTGACAGTAAGTCAGGTCAACTCCAGGATTGTGTAGTGCAACTTTCTGGGAGGCATCCTCAAGCTCTGCGCAACTCTAGGAATCAGTACTTGGTCACTGAGGGATGAGATTGCGTAGTGTAGCTCAGTGGAGGTCCAACTGATGGAGGTTTGTTCGGTCGACAAATCTTCAGAAAAATGGTTAAGTGTGTGAGCGAGCGAACTAGTGCATACATGACCTTGCGAACACACACTCAACATGAATTGACAACAAGACATCTTGAACCAACAAGATAACACATGCTTAGTGTGGCTGACTACGGGACTATCTAGTGCTGAAAGCAATAAGTGTGACACTTCGGATAGACTTTCGGACGATTGTGACAACACTTACGCGATAGTGCTTACAACATCGTGTGTGAGTGCGATAAATGTTTACATAATGAACACAACTCTAACACAAACCTTCAACATCACTAGAATAAGGATGCAAGCATGACATAACAATCAACATGTAGAATATTACAGTTGGTCGAATAAGTAAAAAGGAAGCAAGACATGTAGAGGAAACACACGAAATGAATTTTTGTGTTTGCGCACATGCATGTTACTGAGGACAGGATGATATGACAATGACAAGCAGTCCTATAAACTCAACTAAGAGGTGTAATTCAAAAGGTGTTCTTTACCTACCTTACTTACCCTCGAGATGATCATGCATCCGACGAAGTTTGCATGCGGTCCTGATATTTTTCCATTACTTGGTCTCTTGGTCCTTCTCCTTGACTCCTTGGGAGTGATCTCAGCATGTCACCTTTTCCTGTAGTCATTGAGAAATGGATCAACGCGGTTTCAATGGGAAGTGACTGCTGCCAAAATGAGGCTCTGGGAGGCCCATCTACGCAGTGTCTGCATGTAAGACCAACATGAAAACTTGGGAAACACTGCGCAGTTTTGAGGCACAAAACACTACCACAGGGTGGGGGTCCTGGGAGGACTGTTCTCCACATTCTTGGAGATAATTGTTGGCTGCCTGACTGCTCTGTGCATTTCTAGAGATAAATGCTTGCTGGGGTCTCTGCGGGCTGTGGGGTTTCGGCAGGCAAGGGAGGAAACTTGATGGTTGTAGAAGAAAAGAGCATATTTCCAGGAGGCTGGATGAGGCTAAGCTGCTTAGGAAATTGGCTAAGTGTGAGATCAATGAAACATATGTAAATATTGATAAGAATTTACTGTGATGGCACACCAACACTTAGTGATACAACGCAGACCATCCAAAATGTATAAACATACTCTGCTTGATGCAACAACCTTCATGACAAGAGTCTGTGTAGTGAGTATGAAACATGTCTATGTGATGATAGCAACTTAGGCATGCATGCTTTCCCTTGAAGCAAAACAACATTCCATTTGCATTACAAACAACAAGCCTTATGCCCAAAGATGACACATGATGCATAAAGAGGAGAACATGGACAGCTCTGACGATCAAGGAGGGGAGCTTGAAATCATCAACTTACCAAGAAGTGACCAAGGATGATCGATCATAGGATCCAATGTAGGCTCTGATATTTGCATGCGAGCCAAAATTTTGGAGGGTGGTTGTAGCTGCTACAACATTGGCGACACACTGGTAAAACTCCAACTCCCTATATGGACCTTGTTTCATGAAAAATGAGTCTAACCTTTCCAGAAGTATTGTTCAATTATTTGATTTTGATGGATTCCGCACTAGCTTGTGTGAAAGATGTAGTCCCTACGATTCTCTTAATATGTCAGCACACATTCCAAGCCAAGTAAAATTAGTTGTTTCGATTGGGGTTGAGGGGCATATTTATGCACAAGTAATATAACTGTCAGAGTACCAGGCCTAGATAGTACCCCGTTGGAGTCTCGCAGGAACACAAGCATCGCTCAGCTGCCAGTGAGCTTGGTCAGTACCTCGGCTAAGTTACTTGTATCGCCTCCCGACACAGGAAGCCTTTCTCTTGTTTCGCCTTATTTATTTTTCATTTTTCAGAGAATTGTGCATTGGCACTTATTTGTTTCAGAGGCGGAAGAGGGATCCCGACTTATTGAGAAAAGAAGGGGTTTTTCCTTCAAAGAAGTATGTTATATATACCTTTGACATACTTTTTAAGGTTTCCCCCCTCACCTTACTCTACTTGACTGAGCTGACAAGGGTTATCCCAAAAGAACTGATTAGAGTAGGCAGTACTAGTTAATAGTGCAAGCATTATGTTTTCACCAAGACTTACTATGAACATAACGTATTTTCCATCAAGGAATCATCGACTGAAGACAACAAGTTCTTCATAAAGAGAGGGGACAACATATAACCAGATGCTGATAGTTGTACAAGCCCTCTTAGATTTGCCTGGCTTGTCTCGAGAGCAAAACACAGTTTTATGAGAGGCTATCCTATAGGTGCAGGCAAGCAAAGAAAGCAAAAAACAAAAGCAGAAGTGAAGCGAAAGAAAAACAAGTAAGTAAAGTGAGCAAGCAAGCAAACTAAACTAAGTCAGCAAGCAAAGAAAACATGCAAAACAGAAAGCAAAGCAAAGAAAGAAAGAAAACACTACTCCTACTCCTACACTAAATAGTGCATGGGCCTACTCACTTAAAGTGATATTTCCAATGCAGCCATAGATGCATTGGCTGGCCCATGTTGGCGAAGGCATGAAAAATATGCATGTAAACCAGTGAACCAAAAATATTGATCAACGAAGACCATCAAGCTCTGAGTTCTAAAACATCCAAAGAAAAGAAAAGAGCGAATGCACAAGACATACATTTTGCGGACTTAACATGGTACTATGACACACTACGTGCAGATGATAAACATGCACACTTTCTTGACTGTGATAGACAAGCAAACATGAGAAAGAGAGACAACTTACGCCTTGCAAGTGTGATTTTTATGTATGATTCCTCCAATGCATGAGCGATGGGATTGTGTGATTGGAGTGGAGGAAGCGAAATCTGTGTGTTTGGTTGATCTTCAATGTGAGGCAGAGAGTGACGAGGAGCCTTGGGTGTTTCAATTTTTTTATGATTGGAAGTGGAACTAACCTCTGGACAATGAGGGCATGACATAACCATCAGCCTAGGCTGGAGTGCCTCGACAACCTGCGGGGTTTCCACTTTGTCAATAAATAGATGATTGAATACCAGTGGCTTAGAAATATTATTAGAAAGTGAATTGACATCGTGATTAAATGAAGAAATATAGAGATCACGACAACCACGACCAGAAAATTCAGGATGTTCATCGACATCCTCATGTTCTGATGAATCATGCAGAGGGGTTGATGAGAAACGAGGAAGTTCATCCTCTGTGTTTTCAATAATTACATATGATAGATGGGACGATTTTTCATAAGAGGATGTGTCCTCTCTACGATGTAATGGCAAGTTGGCATTCGGTGTGTCTTGTGAATGATTGAAAGTAGAAACATCAAGATATGAGTTTTCACAGGGATAATCAAAAGTGGCAGAATCAAAAGGGATGTCAATATAGAGTGGATGAGGCACAGATGGAAGGAGGTCATCCTTCACCGTGAGTTCTTCTTCAGATTCCCACGCACACTCATCATGAATGATAGTGAAGGTTGGGCACAACACTAACTCCGTTGAGAACTTGATCCTCGTTCAAAACAAGTGTGGAGTCTAGAATGGAATAACACAAGACAATACAATTTGGAGGATTAATGGAACGTGGGGATGGAGGTTGAGGGAATGAATCCATGTGACAACCAAAAGCCTTGCAAGCCAAATTTGTGCAGATATCAAGAGCAGGTGGGCTAGGAGGATGTGAAAGTTCAAAAAATATGCGCACACCTTCTCCCACCATGCACTGTGGAGCTAGAGCTGTTTGATGAGAAGAGGACGGACAATCACCTATGACAGTGACCTCACCCGTCTTAGATTTGGCACCTCTAACACCGAGGTATGTTGGGAGGGGTTTGAATGATTCTAAGAATTGTGGATTTTCAGATATGTAAAGAAGATACTCAATCTTCCATTGAGAAATTCCCAATCAATTTCATCTTCAGGAAATCAGTATGCAAGATTACAAAAGCATGTGTGAAATTGCTCAATGGATTCATCACGTGCTTTCCATAGTTTCAAAATTTCTTTATTGAGTGCTTTACGGTCATAATGATTGAAGGAACGGTCTATCTCTGTGATCAGATGAGGGAGAGAATGAACATATTTTTTGGGTAGTGTGGAAAACCAATGCAGTGGGTTTCCTCGAAGCGTGTATGCGAATAACGTTGATCCATGTCCGGGTGTGGCAAAGGACCTTTCCAAGACCTTTTACTTTCGTGATGTGATAAATTGCATATTTAAAAGAACATAGATGAATACATTTGCATGATGTAAAGAAGAGGAACAATACAATCATCAACACATGAAAACATAAGCCGTTGATAACGGAGTTCGTCCAGGAGGGACTACATCTCCGGGCCCCGGTGTCAAGATGGTTTAGGCCACTGCATTAAGTGCTATCAATAGTGATGATGTACATAAGAGGTTATGTCACTAGCATACAAGGAAAATTCCCTCACGCAGGAGTGGCTCCAAGAGAAGTTCCACTACATGAACTCTCAGTCAAAAGACTCCTATCAGTATGACACAAACTCATGCATGATGATAATGAACATCCCGCCAACATGGCACAAAAGGGATTTCAATGCAATCATACATGGAGATAACATGAGTATCCCATCAACATAATGACAAAGGGATCTCAAACAAAACATGACGAATCATGACAACAAGTACATCCCATAAATGATTCCGCATCACATCAAGCAAGAATCATGAAGCAAGTATGAAAACAAGATCCCACATCAAACATCAACTAGGGATATGTGCAACACAATACATATCAAAAGAAGTACATGAACGCACTGCATATACCTCACATCCAGGGGCCATCTGAAGAAGAGGATGTCAAATTTCTGAAGCTATTCGTACCATCACCCTGGTTGCGTCGAATATCATGGAATGACTGTTCGCACGCTGAATGTTGACAACTACACTTCACTTATAAAAGTGGCTGAAAAATGTAATGAGAAAATGGAAAATCTGAATGCACCGTCAGATTTGTGGTGTCGAATAGTGCAAAATCGACTATCAATTTTCCGAATTTTGAGAAAGTGGAAATCTGGGGCTCAAGGAATCTTTTAGATTCCCCCTAAATTCCTCAAAGATTCCCTCCTCCGTGTCCTCTGCATATCGACTGCTCAGATAAGGAAACTAACTGCGCCATCGGGTTTGTTGGGTTGTGTTATATTCTTTCCACATAGTTAACAGGGGGTTTGAGGGGTACCCGTAACATTGAAAGGAAAATAATGAAAAATCAAGCTGGTAGTCCCGGTTTTGGGATCCAGTGGGAAATCTCTGTGTATATGTGTTTTATGTGTTATGCTCTCGCAT
>APFE031607814.1:9949-27071 GCA_000404065.3 Pinus taeda
TTATGGAGTAAATATAAAAAAATGTTTTATTTGTTTACCATACCTCTCGTTTATTTATATTTTTATTAATTTACCATCTCTTTTACAAATATGGTATTTGGCCCATAGGATTCACTTAAATAAAACCTCTTTCTTGAGCCTTCATAAATAGAACGAGGGTTATGGACTAAATATAAAAAGATGTTTTAAATATAAAAAGATGTTTTATTTATTTACCATACGTCTAGTTTATTTATATTTTTATTTATTTACCATATCTTTTGAGTAAGTATAAAAAGACGTTTTATTTATTTACCATACCTCCACTTTACTTATATTTTTATTTGTTTACGCCCTTACATGTATGTATATAAGGTGACTTATGGAGTAAATATAAAATATGTTTTATTTATTTACCATACCTCTCATTTATTTAAGTTTTTATTAATTTACCATATCTCTTTTATAAATATGGTATTTGGGCCTTTGGCCCATAGGATTCACTTAAATAAAACCTATTATTGAAAATGGGCGAATGGATTCACTTAAATAAAACCTATTCTTGAAAATGGGCGAATGGAAGGTTGTAACTCCTAATTTCAAGGGCTAAATTTACCTTTTTTACCCTCTCCCTTAAAATAAGGTGGGCCATTTGAGGTGATTTGTAAAAATGTACTATGATACAAAATATTCGCCCACTAAAAATTTAAAACCCCTTAATTTCGCCAAAGGGCGAACATTCGCCCCTAAAATTATCCTTGCTCAAGGTACTCAGTTACTGCCTGGGGGGCAACCTCAAGGACAGTACATACCTCAAGGTCAACCCCATACTTAGTACATACCTCAAGGTCAACCCCAGTTTCAGTACATACCTCAAGGTCAACCCCAGTTTCAATACATGCCTTAGGGTTATCAATCTCAAGGTCAGTACCAAACTCAAGGTTTCCAACCACCTTCTAGTTAATCATTTTTACAAGAGCTGGAAATGTACCGCTTAATTGTCATCTTTACATTAAACCAGGTTATGGTCCTCCATATGCACAACCTTTTATGGGTCCATACTCCAGAATGAATATGGTGTGGGATCCATCTCAATTCAACAGACTATGCAACATAATGTGCAGTTATCTAATCAACATAGACAACCTTTGGTTTTTGGTCCAACCCAGCAACCTGTCCAACCTACTGTAAAAACCCCTGCACTTGGTTTAGTTCAGCAGCTTTGGCCTAGCTCACCTCAGACCATGCCTCAAACTGCTCCAACTACTGCAACTTATGTTCAACCTATCACACCTATTTTTGGAGTATTTGTAGCTCTAGTTTCTACTATCCCTGCATCAGTGCAAACTCCTCAAGTCTTTGTGCCACAGTTAGGACCTATAGTTCAGACTTCGGTCCAGATGCCTGCAAGACAAGCTAGTCCAAGTATGATTGTCACAAGTCAACCGCAGTTCACCTATCAACCGTACCAGAGATAGTATCAATTTGGCCCTACTATACAAAACCCAGTTTATTAGTATCAACTGTATCCTGGCTATACTTATCAATAGCCTCAACGACCCTAGTTTGGTCCGGTTAATCCTGGCTTCCTGGGAGGTTATAACATTCCTAATGCAAATCCAATTCCAAGTTATCCTGGATATCCTCCTCCTGGAGCTAGTCTTGTTACTCAAGGTTTTTGCGACCCTAACCATCAGTTACCATTTATTGTAACTTTGGATTTACCTGATTTGTCGTGCCTTACGAACGATTCGATTTACTATCTTCCGTACTGGCCGCCAATGCCTAGTAAGTTGCACAGTGATATCCCGAAATTTGAAGGTAATTCAGGAGATGATCCATCAAATCATGTTACGACTTATCACCTTTGGTGTGCATCTAATTCAATCATTGATGATTCAATTTGATTGCATCTTTTTCAACGAACTCTTATTGGTCTTGCTGCCAAATGGTACATTGAGTTACCACTAGCCTCTTTTTATAATTTCAATCAGTTAGCCACTACTTTCTTAACTCATTTTCAGTTGCCTGTTAGATACGACAATGGCACGGAACTGTTAACTTCACTAAAACAATCCACTTCCACATATATTTCTGATCATATTCATGAATTGTGACGTAGAAGGTGTTTAGTGAAAGTTTTCATTTCGGATCAAATTTTAGCGGAATGGGTCATTAAATCATTGTTACCCAAAATCAGAGAAGATGTAGCTAAGGGAGGAGTTTTCACTGAAGAGGAAGTCATTGCTCAGGCTTAGTACCTTGACCTTGTCTATACATAGTCAGGTACATTACATGAAAAAATCCTTGATCTTCCAAAACACGGTCAAATAGTTGTAGCTCCTTCAGGGTCTCATGCCACTGATGGTATGATAGGTTCAGTTAGTACTAAAAGTAAGAAGAAATCTTCAAAGAATTCTTCTCCTATAATAACTTTACCTGATTCCCTGAAAGGAGATTCTTCTGCTGAATTTTCTGCCGACATCCATGTCGTAGACTCATCTACGACCAAATCAAAATATGGTAGTAAAAATAAGGGGAAGAAGAAAAACAAACAAAATTCAAAAGATAAAATGGATAAAAAAGAATCTACTGACGGAAAAAGTAAACCTCTCTATCCTTGTTTCATTTGCGACGAGGATCATTTTACCAAAGACTGCCCACGTCGAGCAGAGGTTTCGAAAGTCGTTAAAGGTTCTCAAACGCTTGCTGTCTTGAAGGATCCTTTTCCTACTCAAGGTAGCAAGATGATTGGTTCTTCCTCGAATGCCTTAGAAGAACCCATTATGATGATGTCTCATGTCAGGATTGTGACACGATCACAATATTATGGTAGTAAAAATCCTGTTGGTGGTAAAGAAGTAGAATTTTCTAATTCAAACACATTAACTACAACTCCTCCTGGTTCTAATCTGTTATAGATCAAGAAACCCAACCCTGACTTAGTAATCAAATTGCCTGCTAAAGGTATACTTCGTAAATCAGCTTTCAATCCACGTACGAGAGCTGCTCAGAATAATAACATTGTTGAAGACTTAGATATTTTCCCTTCAACAATGTCAGCTTTGGAAGTGTTGCAATCATGCCTAGAACAATGTAAATTACTATTGTCTGCTATAGGAGCTGTCGATATATAGGATTTGAACCTAATAATATTCAATTTAGAGAATATTACACCTTGCCTACCTCATCAAATGGCTTTCCAGGTTCCAGTGTTAGTCAAAAATAGGCCTTGCTTTCGGACTGTGATTGATGAAGGGGCTTATATGTGTATTATGTCAATCCAGTGTTGGAGATTGCTTGGTTTTCCCACACTCAATCAACCTCCAACAATTCTAAAGGATTTTGATGGCTGAGGGTTCCATCCTTTTGGTATTTTGTAGGATTTACCTATAGGGGTCGAAAGCAAAACCGTAAATCTAGATGTGGAAGTGGTTAATGCCCCTCTAGATTACAACCTTCTCCTAGGTCGTCGTTGGTCTTATGCTATGACTATTATTGTTTCATCAGTCTTTCGGCTTATCAAGTTTCCTTATAATGGAAAGATTGTTACGATAGACCAGCTGACTTATTTCTCATCCAACCCACCCTCTACAGATAGTATTCAGCACATCGGTAAAATGACTATCCCTTACAAGGATGTTGGTGTAGGTTTGATTAAATATTCTGGTTTACTGGGAGCTTTTTCCTTCCCTCCTCCTAACGTATTGCCTTCTATTGCAACTATTCATATGATTTCATCGAACACTATTGCTTATGATGATCCTTGGATCGTACCTACCGATACTAAGGTGGATTCATTTGGTGGCACAATGCCTTTGAGTCCCTTTGAAATTGCATATCAGGCTATATAGTCATTTTCTAATTCCTATTCAACCACTCCTCTCCACCCTATACTTGTTTCCAGTCCTTTCGCAAAGTGGGGTATTGACTTTATTACATGCAACCCTCACTCGGTCGGGGGGGCATGCGTATATTATCCAGGCAGTAAATTATTTTACTAAGTGGGCCGAGGCGATGCCTACATTTTTGGTAGATGGCAAGACTGTTGGAACTTTCATATTCAATCATATAATTGCTAGATTCGGTGTTCCTCAAGCTATTATCACTGATCATGGAAGTCACTTTCAAAATATCATGATGACTGAACTAACAGATCAACTTGGCCTACGCCATGATAGTTCTACTCCATATTACTCATAGGCTAATGGTTTGGTTGAAGCTATCAATAAAGTTTTAGTCACTATGACCAAACGAATCATTGGTATTCATAAGTTGAATTGGCATACCATGCTATTTTCAGCACTTTGGGCATATCGGACCTCAGTAAAACATTAACTGGTTTCACTCCTTTTCAACTGGTCTACGGTTTGGAAGTAGTGCTACCTATTGAATGCAAAATTTCGTCATTACAATTAGCAATAGAATTACTCCCAGCTACTTCTAAAGAGGAGAAACATTTTTTGTACTTAGCTCAACTAGATGAGAATCGATGCACTACTGCAATAGCAAATGAGACTCATGCGAAACGAGTGATAGCTCAGTACGACTGAAATGTTACACCTCATAATTTTTCAGAAGGAGACCTAGTTTTACTATATGATCAAGCGAACAATAAGCTAGGGGTTAGAAAATTTGTACCTATGTGGAATGGTCCTTACATTGTTAAGCGAAAGCTGACAAAAGGGGCTTATGAATTGATAGATTTTGACAGTGTCTCTTTGGGTAAACCCAAAAATGGACTTTATCTAAAAAGATATCATGCTTAAATTTTGTGTGGAAATGTTTTGTTAGATTTGTTTCTTTATAGCTAGTGTGTTTTAGATTAGAAAAATGTGCCTAATTTAGAGAGTGCTCTTATCATGTTCCTGCTTATCTTGATTTTACTCTTGATATTGCAGATGTCGACGTCTCTTCAAACATACATTGGATTTGTTGATGGTTCTTGTCGTAGTACACAGAACATTTCTTCCGTAGCTTGAGTTATGTATTCACCCTCTAATGAGTTAGTGTCTATGCATGGGGTAAGCCTCGGTCAAACAACGAATAACATTGCATAGTATAGTGCAATGATTGGGTTATTGTCTGAATCCATCTCATTTAGGATTCAGATTTTGATTGTTAGGTTAGATTCTGAACTCATTGTATTGCAACTTAACAAGGTTTATGCCATTAGAAATCTAGCATTATTAAGGTTATTTTTGAGAGTTCGTCTCTTGGAACATGAATTTGATTACATTGAATATTAGCATATTCCAATACATTGAAATACATTAGCAGATGTAGTTGCTTATTATATGATAAATAGACATTTGCAATAATCAAAACTGTAAATCTAATAACATTCGATAACATGTTACACGAGATAGCCGGTAATAGTGATATATCATAGCATAGAAGTGTGTTTCAAAATATACATCGTCTTTGATCATAGGTTGAAAAACACCTTATGATCGGAAAAAATGATAATAAAAAAAGACAAAAATGTCATGTGAGTCTACAAAATCAATCATCCTATCCCTAGTTATGATCACGATAAGAAACTACTGCTCGGGCCACCCTACATAGGAACCTCCTAAAAGGTCCTGGAACCCCAATCACATATCTCTGTAACCTATGTGGAATATCATCTGTGCCAGTCTCTGGAATATCTACTGTCAAGCACTCTAGATGATGCTCCAAGTCAGTCAGGATTTCTGTTGATTGGTCCTGTGGGGCTGGTATTGCTGCAGTTGGGTGTCTCCTCTCGTAAGGCTAGAGAGCGGTTGGTCATCATGGACCCACATCTGCATTTAAAACTTTTTATTGTTAGTTTTGGACGTTTTAAAATAAAAGAAAATCAATTAAAACTTAGAAAGTGTTGAAAATGGTTTTTACCTAAATCATCCCATTGCTCCCCTGGTGGAAGAGTCATGTCTGGGTCACCACAATAATCCATCCCGGCATATGGAAAATCTTGAATCACAAAAACTTGGTTGTTAAATCAATGAAAATACTCAGTTGGAAACTGAACAGCCTCTGTGCCCTCCTCAGGGTGACTGGCCATCAAAGCAACCCAACGAATTATCCTAATCTCTCGAGGAAGGCCAACACCAATAGGAATATGTTGTGAGGCTAACATAGGGATCCTCTCTAGAGCAAAGCTGACTACGATAAATCCATATCCAAAGTTCTTCAGCTATCCATTCTTTTCTCTGGTTAGTTGGCCTTTCACATTTGCCAACACAGACTTGCACCAGTTGAATATGGTGCCTCGAAAACAGTCTACAACCATTTGCATCTAGGATCCAGTAGCCACATGCAATGTTGCACTCCTGTATAGCTTGGTAACAGTGAATGAAATAACCTTAAGCTTAGGATGGTTGATAGTTTTAATATCAATCTGTTTGTCCTTGGTTTTATCATCGCAAAAATCCAATCAGAGACTAACGACAGACTGGCCACCTTGCCTAGTCCCGAAAAGAGAAAGTTGTTTACCCCTCTTGGACAAACTAGTCAAAAAATATATGTCCTCTAGCTCGATTTCGATCTGGTGGCCACAAATCATGAGGCACTAGTCCTGTGTGTTCCATTTGTCTACCAGCCATTGCCAGAGGTTTACTTGGGCCCTCATGCCCAGTATGGCCCCGAACTTAAATATTTTGCATTCTCTCAATGCCTGCAATGTGGGCATATGATTTATTGCGACAAGATCTACATCCTCATGCTCGCGTTCCTCGTGATTGCATTATTTCCAAATAAGAATTTTGAGTGTCCTACAATGCATAAAAATACATATTAGAACTAGCTAGTTCGAAAAATTTTGGGCGAAAATGGAGAAATTTGAATTTTTAAAATTCATTTTGCGAGGTTCACACCCGCTACTTACAAACAGTGTGTAGGTTCACACGGGTTGTGAGCAATAGGTGTGGACACACGACTTTTTTCTTTATAGATAAGAGTCGGGGTCCACAGGGGCCACATGTTGCACCTGCGGACCCTCGCAAGTGACTTTCTAAACCTATTTTTCCTTCAAAAATCAAATTTAAAACCTAAAAATGAAATTTAAACAGATGAAATGCAAGTTAAGGAGGATGTGGATTACCTGGCGCTGATGGTTTGATTCTGACGGATGGATTTTCTAGAATCTTCATAGGAAATTTCTTACTCAAAAGCTCTCACTTCTCACTCTGAACTCAAATGGTAAAAATGAAGTTAGAAAAGCCCTTTTTATAAGTTTTTTTGGAAAAATGAATTTTTAATTTATTTATTTTTCACTTTAAAAGGGTAAATCTTTAAATACATTTTTATTTATCTTAAACAAGTATGAGTAATGTTTTGAGTTTTTGTGCAGAATATTGGATTTTTCAGGAAAATTGATCATTTTTCAGCAAAGAGCATACTTTTATCACTTTTTCGGACTCTTTCAAAAATTTATGAAGAAGCGAAACATTGGATTCCTCTTTAAGCTCTTTTCTGACTCGTAAAATATGAAAAGATTGCCGAGTTTTTCCCTTTTTAACTCGTTAAACGGAATTAAAAGGGTGGTCCACTTACAGCTCTTTTCTGACCATATAAACATGAAAAGATCGCTAGACTTTTGTTGTTTCAAGTTTGATACTTGTTATGAAACGACGTGTCTTCGATCGCTTTTTTACTTTTTCGGATTGGAGCCGCTAATTATGAAAAGTACTCCTTGATCGTAATGGTCAAGCATTTCTCTTGAGTATTATTTTATACTTTTTCGGGCTTGAGGGACACAAATTTATGAAAAAGGACCCTCGTGGCATTTTCTTAAGCTTTTCTTCTGACTCCCTAAAATTGAAAAACACTGAGCTTTTCCTATACTGGACTCGTTAAAATTTAACAGTAAAGGACCTGTTCAATTTTAAACAGGAATGAACCACTCCTTCTTAGGGTTCGAATTTTAAACTACGTTGGACTCATCCGAAGGATGAACTTATAAACAAGCAAATGTTATTCTCCTCAAGCTTGTCAAAAATAAAGAGGTACTTGCTAGAAATGATGGGGGAAAAAAGAAAAAAATGAACCTATTTGTTACACTTTGTTTTTTAGAAAAGTTGTTAACCACTCTTGAACATGACACTTTTTGTTCACCTGGGTTGGGAAATCCTTTGCCTAACAGTTAATCAAACCACATTGAAAGTATTCAGCTATTTTATGGGTATTAGTTTTGGGTCAATTGTCACCAGACCATATGTTGTGTCATTATGTGTTCAAGAGATCAGTTCAAACAAACCATTCATCTTCAAGGTATCTCTCATCCATTTTGACCATCCCTGAGTCAGTCCTTGCCAATATATTTCTTCAAAACTTGATCTATGATTTCGTGTTATGGGCTTGCCTACGACAGATCGCTTTCTATTGAATTCAACTCATTATCTAGGAAGTTGATCTAGAAATTGTCAGTACCTTGAAAATTTCATGCTCTAATGGTAGTTTTCTCACCTTCGACGATAGGTTGCATCATTGACCTTCGATCGAATGATTCTATGACATGTTCGACTTCAGCTCATTTATTCACATTTCATGGATTGTACTGAGTACTTTGAGAGCCATTAACATTACTGGTTGTTTCTCTCACACTTGTTAATAGATCATTGACTAGTAATCAAGTGGTTTCTACCATGTTCAACTTCGACACATTCATTCACATGGATAGAATCGTACTAGTTCATGAATTGGAAATCAAGACCCTAGATCTAGTTTCTACCATTCAGGTTGCAAGGAATTTTGTTTTCCATTATACAATGGACTATTATAAACAGATGGTTGCACCCATAATGTGTCTACACATGTATATACTCTTGATGTATTACAAAATCATTCCTATATCAGAACAGTTTAGTCAGTTTTCTAGTCAGTTTTGATCTGAGTATGGGAATGCCTACCTCAGCGATGATATGTCTACATATATATATTTTGCATTGAATGTTTTTATAGGTTCTAAATGGGGTGTCCACAGAATGATCCTTGAAATGATAAAGTACTTCACTCTTCATAAGTGACAGACTCTATCTTCATCTATTACAGACTTCGCACTTTGGGGGTAATCTGTTGCACTAAAAATTGTCACTTTGACATTCTACTATATGTGAGTTCATTACCACTCATACTTTCCCCCTCTCTAAGTCTAAATCATCAGTTCCTCATATCAAACCATGAAAGTAAGAGAAAAGCCCTCAAATTCTTTAAAACTATGGTTCCGCACTTTCTCTTTATATTACCTGCAGTCCCGCACCTAATGGTCATGTCTCCTGCACATCTGACCACTTTGTCTCTATGTCAAAGGTGTGGACCCCTGTAAAAGTTAAAAAGGTACGAGTATATTATGAAAAACTCACTTTCAGTCATTTCTAGAAGCTTCTAGAAGGAATTTTGAGGTGGCAAGTTTGCTCTCTTAAGGTTCATGCATCCCATACCTTAAGGAGCTAACCCCTTGATGTGAGGAGCCTATCTCTTTGAAGGAGGATTCTATCCCTTCATAGGTGGACCTGTAACCTCCTCCTCTGCAGTATAAAAAGAAGCATTGGGCTAGTTACTGAGGAGGTTAGAAGCTGAATATTTTTGAGGTGAAATGTTGTTGGAACTTAGTCTTCTTAGTTGAGTTTTATTGAGGAGAGATTACATACCTCTATGATCTCATTTGGAAGAGTCAAGGCTTTTCAAAGTAAAGGAAATTCCTGTTTCAGACCCCAAGAAGAGCTTGTTCAAAATCAAGGCTGAAAAGGTTGTAAGGTTCTTCTACTTCAAAGTTAATACAAATAAGTTTTTTTCTCAATAATTTGTTAATTCATGGTTTATTTTATGGATTCCTTGATCACCATAATAGAAATTATTTATGATATTTTCTATGCAGGTTCTATTTAATGTTTTCTTATTTGTGATTGTAGGTCCTCAAAGGTAACTCTTTCAAACAATTGAAGGATGACTACTACGAAAAAGCATTGGATCTAAGGTAGGGTCTTAACACCTTTATAGTATTTGTTTATAAATCACATATGTCTAGAGAAAGATAGATTTGTTTGTCTATTTGTTGCTAGACTATCTTCTGATACTAGGGAGATCGGTCTTGTCTGCAAGATTGATTTATCTGGCCAACAATTTCTTCCCTGCATTATTTGTGGGAATGGAGGATGGATATTGGTAGCCTCCTTCAACAATTTATCAAACATCAACTTCAAGTGACTGCAAGTATGCTCTCATTATGACTTTCCAAAAAATCAAGTTAGTTCCATTAAATAAGGGTGGTCGGATAGAAGATACTCCCTCTTGATTGCTCATATTGATGGATCTCCCTTTAAGCAATCAATCATCTTCTCAGGAACCTGGCTCGAATACCAATTGTTAAGAAAAATACTGGGGGGGGTGAATTAGTATTTTATACACTTCAATTTTTCAATTTATTATTTTGATTTATGTACATTACTATCATTAAGGAAACAAGCGTATATATGTGACTATGATTAATGCAACCCACATATATCCAAATAACTAGTTTATCATTAATCTCATTAACTGCTCATCTTTAACCATTGCATCATTACTTCATTATTCATTCATTAAGAAACATTATAGAGAATATATATTATCAACACACATGAACACCGTTATTTTAGGTGGAAACCTAATGTGGAAGAACACCACCGTTATCACCATGTTTGTCTTCCCTTTTTATTATAACGAAAAAAATCATACAATATTGTACTGGAATAGACTCTAACTAGTACACAAGAACCCACCTACAGAAGGATACAACCTTCTCTCATTCTTCAACACCTAATGGAAGGGAACTACAACCCCTTTCTAAAGTCTTCTACCAATAGCGTCTTATGGACCACATTTCAGAATGTTTCAAACTAGATCCACCTGTCAAACAATCATAAAACCAACTTGTGGCCACCTTTCATCAAATTTCTAAACTAGAACCAAATTAACCATAAACCCAAACAAATTGAAGCACTAAATCTGAGACACTATCACATTATAAATCAACTGAAATTCTGATGTATCAGGTCACTGAAAGAAGAGCCCAACCAAAAACAATAAATACCAAATTATGTATGTGACTATACTGAATAAAACACATGTATATACATGCTTTCTTTGTATAAAAATTTCATAATGTTATCAGAAAACTGAATACTTAAATCACTAGTCATTGAACCATTCATAGACCATTTCATCAACTATAGATAATAGAATCAATCACAAATTTATGAACCAGATACAAACCATATACTCAGTCACACTTATGTCCCATTAATTTCAACGACCTCAATCATGATAAAGACATCATCGACAGGCATCAACAAGTAAACCAAATAACATAAACTCTAAACATCAATCATCATATCTGTAAACATATATCAACATATAAAACCCTAGTTTATGTATGAAACCTCCATAAGGAATATCACTGTATGTACGCGCTTACCATGCTCAACACCTATGTACAAATCTACACATACCGAGAATGTATTTCATAAAATATATACTTGAACCTTTAGAGGTGGATCCGTGTATGTACATGAATATGCTAAAACAAACTTGCATATATATCTAAAAACTTTCACTACAAACACAATTTCACTTTTTCCAACCTTGACTGTCATTGCTACAAACTTTTGAATAAATTGTTTAGATCATAGCATCATATTTTCATCAATATTAGACATTTGCAACAAGTTAATAAATCAAGAATACATGTCAACATATTTCAGATTTGAGTCTTCTCCTTGCTTCAAGCTGAACACCATTTTTAGATAAAATCATTCATAGGCAACACAACACTTGCACACATAACACTTTGAACTCCATTTCCTTTTATAGATTTAGCCTTAGCCAATATCTTAGGCCGATCCCTTACTAATTTCATTGGTATTCTTTGACATGATCAAATAATCATTGTCACAATCATTATTGTGGTCAATTCCATGGTCAAGACCTCTGGTATTCAAGTTAGCATGGTGTGGAATTTTACTTCACAATACCCATGTATGTACGCGACCTTTCTGCATAGGACCCGCATATACTTTTCCAAACTTTGTATTCAACATCTTGTTGTGGTACCCAACAATCCCGTATTATTTATAGTTAGAAAATTTAAATAATGGGGACCCTTTTAAATTTTTTCTTTAGGTATATTAATAAATATATTAATCATAATATATTTATATTTCAAAAAAAATCCAGAAAACTCAAAATATGTCATTTCCAGCTATCTTTTAGGTTTAAGCCTTAGTAGAATAACTTAGGTTTACTTTTTAAATAAAATCATGTGTCATGAATGGTTAGAAGCCGCGATAATATCTCGTATCAAATAATGTGATGCAAAATATCATTCACGAATAAAGATTCTCTTTATAAAACATACAAAATAAAGGAAAATGATCTTGTGCACATAAAGCTTCATCCAATCCACCACAGAGACACGTCATCATTGCAGATCATGAATCACACATTCCCATCAACTCTTCCTTAACTCATACATTTCGATGTTGTGATTGTAATAGAAAATAACGTTGCCTGATCCCTGATGCGATGTAAGGGATATTGTATATTGCAAATCGAACATCGCAGATCACAGCGCCACTTCAAATGAAACACTTCCAAAATAGGTTTGCAATGAAAAATTGCTACTAAGCTCCACTTAATGAGGATCATTGTGTACTTAGATTTCATTTAATGTCCCTTGTTTGAAGAAATTTATTTGATTGGCAAGTTGTTATTTGAAACGTTTGGACCACAATGTAAGTTCTTAAAATCTTTGAACCTTTGGATTAAGATGATTTTGTGTGAGAAAGGTATTTTACGAATGCAGTCAAATTATTAGTTACTTGTGTTTGGGAGAAGATTCAAAGAATAAATTGGAACAAAATGAAGTGGAAAAAGATACAGGATATACACTAGAAAGATATATTGTGGCCAAGATCCAAAGACTTTTATAGAAGCTGACTGTAGCCCTTGGCTAAGTGATTCTGAAAGTGAAGCAAAATTGTCCTCAAAACACTGAAGTAGCTCCATAGTGTTCACCCTTACAACCTGAAAGCTCATCAAAAGCCAGAATCAAGTAATAATTAGTGTATTTTTGGTTTTCTTCATCCCCCTACCCCTCCTACCCCCTTAACCCTCATCCTCCTCCCTCTCCCCCTCCCCCACTATGAAGAAATATGGCCAATGACATTAAGTTTCCTATTTTTAAAGGGATTGGATTAGAGGATCTGGAGAAATTCTCGTTCTTATGTGTGTTATACAGGAAAATGACCTCCTCATCAGCTCAGAGGAGAAGGACATGATGACTAAAGGACTGACCAAGTTCACAGGCCTAGTTGTTAAGCTAATGCTACATAAACACTAGCAACCTGCTTTATAAAGCTTCCTGCCAAGGCTAAGGGTGTGTTAGTGCCCAAAGTAACTCTGTCTATTACCCTGAGAAGAGTGTTAGTGAACCCTAATGAGTTCTATGGGTCAAGGTAACGAGTTGACTGAGAAGATATCCCTAGATTCTCTCCTATGTCAGCTCATAAAAGCAAGGAAACATCAGAACTCGACCTATTTTGGGGAATTACTAATTCCTAATGGAGTATGCAAATGAGAAAGAGCACAAAGGAATGGAAACATCACTGGTTTTTCCTAATGGAACTCATGAAGGACTTCGAAACCCTAACCTCACATGTTATTTATGCAAGGCTAGGGCCATTATGAAAAATGTCGAACCATTTGAAAGGATTGCCTATTTGACTGTAGAGCAGAGTCTCAAACTAAGGCATTAGAATAGGTTAAGAAGGGAGAGAGAAAAAGGAGCTAGAAGGGTAAGGGAAGGCTGATGCAATCGATGGTTGTAATCACTCTTTCTACATCAATATAGAGATAGAATTGTGTTGTCCACTCTAAGATGTTGATAGTATGACTTGTTTATATGTTTATTCAATATCATTAGCATGAGTGGCTTAGATATATGCAACTAGATATATTTGTATGTTCATGCATTGTTTATCAAGGTTTTATGTTGTGATATTATGCTTTTCTTTGCTATGTGCAAGTTTTGATATGGCTCTAGCTCAAGGGACTTTCACCTAGCTGAATTGCGCTCTCCAACAACACCACACTAAGGCTTGAGGTAATAATTCCTTCTCATTTTGATATTCATTTGTTAAACATAGATATGCATGTATCTTTGTGATAGCTGTAGCTAATTTGACTGTCTTCCAAGGATCTCGGGAAGATCCTTGAGGGTTTCTACATCCCCAAACACCTGTGCATTAATCCTTGTAGCAGAACTCGTGACTCCATTGGGGATTACACTTAGTTCTCATTTTTTCCCAGAAATTTCCTAGATCTGTCTTTCTTCCAGACCTTCCTGTACTTCTTCATTCCCTTTCTGACCACTCAGGACCATACAACACCCTTCTCTCAGTGCTCAGCCCTAGATCTGATCCCCACGACCCATTTTGTGAGTACTTTTCCTTAATAACACTAGTTAATAGTGTAAAAAATGATTTATAAAGCACTGTGTCCTCACAAACAGAGTGTTAGTGCTGAAACTAACTATTTGTAACCTCTATTACAGAGTGTTAGTCAGCCATTTCTTGATAAACAACTTGCCCTGTGACCTCATGGGTTGGGAAATATGCTTGTAGGCTGATCAGGGATCTGCAGCTGCACTTGTTTGACTGATTTGTGTCCTAGACAATTTTTTTTTTAAGAAAATAGCTTTACTTCTTAAATTTTTTGTTTTCATTAAAGAAAAAAAAATACAAAACTTTTATTGTTTTCTGTTTCGCTGGTTAGATCTACATTATTTCGTTTCAATAGTTGTTAGTGAGCATTGAAGTTCTGTTAATTATGCTAGTGTTTTACTGAATATGATCCATGGTATATATATTGATGTATGAATGACTCTCCCTTTGTAAAAGCATCTTATTCATCGAAAGTAAAAAATTACAAGCATTGTTTTTGCATGATTTGAGTCAGAGTCCCATATAACTTCATACGTTAACACCCCTACCAAAGACTCTAACAAAGTACATTTAAAATCGACCTAATAAAATCAATCAACAACTCTTTTTAGAGTAAACATGCATTAGTTTAGGCTAGGATCTTGGGATATGCAGTGTCAGTTAACTACCCAAGATCATGCATCGAAACTAGTGTCATTAAAGAGAGAAATCCTTTTGCACTCATACTATCTGGGACCACTCTAGTAAAAGAGGAGCTAAATATGAGACAACATCGGACTGGAAATGAAGGTAGCCCGCCTTTTCTTACATCTCCTTCTGGTATTCTGTGTATTGGGGATCCCTTTAGGGATATTGGAGTTGAGTCGAGGACTCATGTATCCTGCCCACACAATGTACTATCTACGACTATGTCTCCCCTAGTAGTGTTTGTGATTTGAGGTATCCTTAGTGGACATACTTTTAGGGATGAACATAAGGTGACTTGGGTGGGCTGCCCTAGTACTTAACACAAACAAACCTACTCTATCCTCAGTTTTTGGGAGGGTGTTCATCTTCACGAGAGTACTTGGCCCCTTAATCTGAGGTTCAGGCGAAGCTCAAGAGTAATTGTAATTGTACATTTGGCCAACTCTCTCTATTATTCATTGTGATACTGGGTTTCATCTCTAGTGATTGGTGCTTATTAGACAAAGTCATTTCCCTCTGCTTGTTGATTGATTTCCTTAGTTTATTTTTTATCTTTTAAGTGCTGGAGTGATATCACAGAGACTTTAATAAACATCACTATACAATTTACTGATAAAATCTATCGACCACCGTGGCTACATCCGACACCCGTCGTCAATCTAGATGATTGTTAGGACTTCCACCACTCACTGTGGAGGATTTGTTGAGATCCAGTGAACCAGATTCTGATATTTTGGAATCATTTTGGACATCCCACGATTCAAGCCTACCAGAGGATTTCTTTACTTAAGGATTTCTTCCTCCATACAATCCTCCGATCACGAATCTGTTGGGACCACTCTTGGTTCCCATTGTAATTGTACCTCCTTTGTCTTTCATTGAAACATTTTCACCCATCCCATAGATGACTAATAGGTTGTGGGATTTTGTGAACACTTTTGGTCCACCACCACCTCCCTAGTTAACAGTTAGTACCACACCTTTGTTGGCGAACCCCTCTATCCCAACTGTCCTACGTTCAAATCCTATCATGACACCCACCATGAGTGGAACCCAGTACATTCTAGGTTCTTCCCCTTTCGTGTCAGCTCTTGGACCTTCGACAAGTGCTACATATAGTGCTCCTTATAAAACTCAATATAGCATGGTTAGCATGGGTCCCTTCAACCAACTCTATGGTTGGCATCCATTGTATAGTTCTAACCCCCATATTCAGGTATCTCGGGGCATAGTTCCCAATATGCATATACTGGCTGGGAGAATAAAAATTCCCCTTCTATTTTCAGGTCTGCATGGTTAGTCATTGATTGACATGAACCCTCGTTATGTCAGTCAAGGACATATGGTTAGTTATGTGGTGAGTGGGAACCCTCAACAAGATCCCAATCAATCCATAGGGGCACCCTACTCACAACCTCAAATGATTCAAGGGGGAACTCCTTATCCTGGGGGCACTTCCATCCCCCAGCCTAACAACCCCTATGGAAACCCATAATATAATACTATACCCTAAGGCACTTACTATACCACACAACCTTTGTATAATATTGGAAACATCATGATGGGAGGACTACAAGGATCCTCAATTCATATGTCATCGTTGTTATCACTCAGGTTGTTCCCTACTTCCTAAAGGGAATACGGCCGAGGCAGCCACTGACCAGTCTTTTAGCTACAGGTCCTAGCCTACCTATAACCAGAGAGGGCTCTCCCTTTGTAGTTTAGCTTTGTTGATGAATGTTTTTAGGCTAGTTATGGTGTACTGTTTTGTTTGAAGTTGGTGGGTTGGTGAATTCAGATAGAACTGAGATACAGATTACAGGACAGTTTTTTCCATTGGGCAATGGAGTTGTGGTATTTGTGCTTTTGAAGGTGGATTTATGAAGACAGAGTGTTGCTGCAGAGCAAGTTAGGCATATGTGAAACAATTTATCAGATTTGTTGATGAAATTATGGAATTAGTGAGTGAAAGGCAGTTAAGAATCTTTCACTAT
>APFE031607814.1:37632-80958 GCA_000404065.3 Pinus taeda
TACAATACATTATCAACACAATGACTTGGCCTGATGGTTAATTGAATTTTGTATGCACATTAGCATTTCCCAAACCATCCATCACCCACCACATCGCCATCATTACTATGACAAAGATATGTCTGTATTATCTAAATTACTTTCTAATTATGACACCTCAAGTATCAATTAACGCTCTACTTTAACTAAATTTCCAAATTCTACAAAATTTTGCATCCTTCTCCCAATAAGAAATTGCATGCTACAGTTTTTGCACCTATAATATAATTTTGCATCAGTAACCAAAGCTATGGGGGGAGCAGTCATGCGTCACAAACCTAATTCCATTGATGTACTAAGAGATTACCCAAGAGCATATATAATTTTTCAAAATGTAGGTTGGTTGACATATGTTAATAGGTTATTTGGATATAATGAAGATATTTCCTTGGAGTTTGCAGAGAATTTAATAGAGTGGGGTTCAATTGTAAGGGGAATTCTAATAAGAGTTATAGAAGAGGTCATCTCGTACACATTGGTTTAGTAGAAAGATTTTAGTCCTAATATAAAATGTCACATTCTTGTAGGAGGGTGAAAAAAATAAGAAACAAAGTAAGGGGAGTGGATAAATCTCACTCCCCCACCCTTGGGGGGATGTAGCATATTTATTAAAAAATATATCACCTGTGAGGGTCTGTTTGGATCAATTTTCAACTATCATTTCCAGTTTTTGGCACACCTTCATAGTGGGAACACAACTAGCGTGCCTTATTTTCTTTTGAAGTCATTGGTATACATGGCACTTGTTTTTCAACAAGCTAAACACATTGAGACCTGTATAACAAATCATGGGCTAATCAAGTTCATTATCATTGATTTATTGGAGCAACAAGGGAACACTTTGGCAAGACTATTGGTCATTGTTAGAGGTCCAACCCAAGAAGAAAGAGAAATTGAGTATGAAGAGTAGAGTGAGGATGTTGAAATAGAGGAAGCAGGGCCAAGAAAAAGAAGTGATTCCCTTGCCGATGCACCTATTCAAGGCCATCATGTTGATACCCTTGAAGAAACTAATATGGCTCACACATCATCTAAGGATTCTCAAGATAAGGAAGGCTTGCATGTTGAAGTACTAGTTTATATAACTAGCACAAAATTAGAAATCTCAGAGTTTGGGGTTTTTCCTATTATAGAAGAACAAGATCTACAGTAAAAAGCTAAGAAAATTCCACTTTGAAAGTTGTAGGTGGAAATTTTCGAAAGGAGAGGGTCAAGGTCATTGTCAAAACATCACCTAATCCATCGTCCTAAAACACCCAATGCTACAGAGGAATAGAAGGGGTTAGAGGAGCAGCCCATAAAGGACAAAAAACAGGAGTCTAAACAAAAACAGGATGAGAACTCCCCTTTTGGTTAGTCTGAATTCGACCTCTTGTTTTAGAAAGTTGATAATATCAGGAAAGAAAATAATGATTTAAGAAAGAAACTTGCCATGCTAAAAGAAATATCTCATACTAAGAAACCGTCAAGATTAGAAACCTTTATTGAGGTAGTAGAGATAATGAATGCACCTCCTTCTCCCTCTGAGATTGGAAAGACTTGAAAATAATTGCATAAGGTTTGTGGGGAAATCCTTAAAGAGACAGGATACACACAAAATGAGGTCTAAAAACCTGAATTTGTCTTAGTAGGAGTACAAATAGAATTTGAAATGAAATATATGGAGTTTTAGGTTGCCACACAAGAACCTATTAAAGATTCTCTTTTCACAGAAGAAATAATAATTGAAGCAAAGCAGCCTGAGGAGTTTCAGGATATCACACAAGAACCTATTGAAGATGTTTTTTTCACACAAGAATCAACTATTGAAGTAGAGTAGCTTGGGGAAAATGAAAATGTTAGTACACAAGAATCTGCAAACAATGTTACTGATACACAATAACTAATAGTTGAGGTAATACAACAAGAATATGAGGAGGACATTCAAAATTAAGAGGATCTATAGAAATTTGTTGAAGACATTGTTGTAACAGTAGAAGAGACAATACAATCCAAAGTCGATGATAATCTAAGTAAATTATTTCATTTTTTGAGCTAAACAAGTGGAGACTGTTAGCCTCCTGCTGCAGTAGGTTACTCATATTTCATGATTGACATTTTTACAGGCCAAATATGTCATACTTTGCATGCTACAATGCTCCATATTTGCTGACAGACACCAAAGAAAGAGGCCATGAAAGATTGCTAGTCAAAGTTCATCTGCTGCATTCACATTTTGAAGAGTTATTCCATTTTTGTAGAATTCTTAGCTAAAGGGAGGTCCAAACAGCTTAATCTTGGTCTCCATAGGTTTCAATTTCCTATTTGAGAATATAGAGAATCAATAATCTGTCCAAACAGCTTAATCTTGGCAGATTCTTAGATAGATAGAGAATCAAAGGAGCCCAACTGCTTAATCTGGTCCCTTGGAAGAAATAAGGGTAGTTTGTAGATAGGAGGATAGAAAAAGAAAAAGTTGAAAAGCTGGGTCTGCAAATCTAAGTGCACCCAAACTAAAAGAAGAAAAAATGTTAGATAAGTAGGCTGGGTAGGTAGTTTTGTGGTTGCAGAATCATTGATTGTGATCAGTTTTGTGTTTTCAAATGTTATATCTATTCAATCAGTATGGCAAAGCAGTTCCCATTTGAAGGACTTCAAGTGAGGCATGACTAACTTCCCCTCTCCCTCTTCCCTAACTCATTTATTAACTTCCCCCAAAAGAGGTCAAGATCTGCTTGATATCTCTTAGATTCATCATTTTCCATATCATTTGCCTTGATAAAGATCTGCTTTACTCAAGGAGGGTCCATATTTTCTCTACAAAGTTCTATCTCCCCTTTAAAGCCTAAGATCTCTGAGACTTAGTGCCTTCTTGTCATTTTCATATTAACTCCTGACATTATTATGTAAATCCCTATCTATTTCCTTTCCCCCTACTAAAACTATGGTAATAATTCCCCTATGTAAATATCCCATCCCTCTGGTTGAAACATAACCATATATATCCCCTTAGGAATTACTAAATTCACCTGGATCTTAGTAAGAACCCTCATCTCTGCATAAATTTCCCCTCTGAGGTGTTTTGACTCCTTCCGAAAACACAAAAACCCCCTTCAAATGCATTAAAAAACCCCCGCGCATTTCATTTTTGGGATTTATTGATCTCCGATTAATAAATAACCAAAGCACCAAACCATATTACACCATTTTCTAAAGTTCAAAACCCACCCCAGGCCGCAAAAAATTGAATTTTATTGCGCGCGCATTTATATTAAAGCCCGTGCTTCTTCTCTACCCATCAACCATCGGATCACCCCTCCCAGATCCGACGGCCCTCATACATATCGGGCACCCTTTTGTGATGGATGGTTAGCACCCGATGTCCGACAGTTTTACCGACGTACACCGGGATAGCTGGCGGCATCCCATTGCATCAGGACGCCCCTGACAAATACCACCTCTGTACCAAAGGCGGTCCGATGCGAGCCAAAAACCGCCCTCTCCTTGCGTAACGTGCGCGCCCCGTCACCCTGCCACATCACCCCCACCTCACTGCTCACCTGGCTTCACCCTGCCACCGTGTCCTTGCCACATCACCCTACTGTACTACCATGTCATCATGCTGACGTCACATCTGTACAAGGGGTCCCATTGCTAACGTCATCCATCGTACTGCTGACGTCAGTAGCTCAAAAAACGCGCAAGTGCAAAAATCAAGCATCGGAGCCCCGGATCGAATTTCTAAGGCAGTTTTCGATGCGCGATTAGCGCTCGCTACGGGAAATAGTCCATATTGGAGAATCTTTAGGGAATCTTTTGATTCCGCAACCATTTTTGCACCGAAAAAGGCAGAAAAGGCCTGATTTTGCAGTTTTGAACGTATCAAAAGACAGAGAGAGACCCGGTTCAGAGATTAAAGAATATCAGAGCAAATATGCAGCCAAAATCCATGTCAAAGAGTATCAGGAAGCGGCAGAGAGTATCAGTAGAGATCTTCTTAGGGTTCGAGGCAAACAAAGCATTAAAAGAAAACCTAGAAAGTCAAGAAGCAGTTAAGGAAGCATTCAAAGCTCACCAGCACAAATGACTGCACATTAAAATCACAGATGATCAGTGGACCAGAACTCGATGCACAGTCATTACAGAGCCACTGCACCAAGTCACAGAGGACACCACATCAACTCACTTTTGATCCAGCTGCCTCTGTCGCAGCCCAAAGGAGACTTACTTGCATTTAAATTCCAGCATAAATTAGGTTTTAGAAAACTTTCCTACAGACCTATTTAGGTCAGTTGTAATAAATACTTTTAGATATTTTACCTATATATACCACCTTAAAAAATGTAATAAGGGTTGGTTGGTTGGTCTTTGTTGGTTAAAAAAAAATTTTCCTCGAGGAGGGACTCGCACTGTATATGTGATAATTTCTATAATCAAAGATTGCTTGAGAGTTCGGAGAATGAACTGTGCACCGTGTTCAATTGGCTGAAGAGTGATTATGGAATTCCTGTGCCTCTACATGGTTCAATAAGTGTTCCTTAACTCTGTTTAGTTTTGGTTTTTCACTTGTTTTATCATCTATGTTCCACCATTTAAAATTACAGAAAGGAAGAATAGTTTAGGATTTGCTTGGCAGCACCCTATGCTCAATTTCTGTGATTTCTGCATGTTTTCATCAGGAATAGTTGTGAATATGCATACTTAAATGATCATGTTTACACTATTTCTTTCACATATGAATGTTAGTTTAGGAATTCTTAACTGCTCCTAGATAACCATTCATTCACCTCCCTTCTCTGTTAGCTGATGAAAGATTCTTAATTGCCTTTCATCTCTGACTTTCATTCCATCTTTTCAGCAATTGGTATTGTTTCATGTGTAGCTATCCTGCTCTATAATCCTCTTGTGTCCAAGAAACCGCAACAGCAAGCCTTAATATGTGACTCCATGCCAAATGGTTTGAAACTTATCCCACTATCCGTTGCCTCTCTGCTTGAATGCAACTTCCTTCCATCCAAACTCAAACAAAACCCACTGAACCTAATAGCTAGCCTACAATCATCATCAACAAAGCTAAATCATTAAGAGAGAGCCCTCTCTGATTGCAGGTGGGCTAGAACCTGCAATCCAAAGATTGGTTTGTAGTTACCTCGACCGTATCCCTTCAGGAGCTTAGGGACAACCTGAGTAATAACATAATGGCGACTCCGTTGGGGACTTTCTCAGATAATCTCACAAAACCAGTCCGAAGCTCTGTAGAGGAAGAAACCGATCTTTAAAAGTCTCGGTGGACCTGTGTTCTTGGAAAAATTCCCAAAAACAGGTTAGAAGCTGGCTCCTAAAAAGAAAACACGTCATACAAGATCAAATCCTGATCCAAATCCCCCAGCTGTTTTTGACAATCCAAATCTAATCTCTAAGACCCTTAGGAAACGAGAGCAAGAAGAATATTTTACTGCTTCTAGTCCGGAAATAGTTCAACCAAGCTGTGTTCCGACCCCTGTCAAAGTTCTATTTCGTTCAACCCCAGTTTCCCCTTGTTCATCATCCCCTTCTCCAAGCAGCTCTTCTACACCTCCATCCTTTATTCATACTACCACTACTACTCCTATTACCCCGGTTGTTCCTGTTATCCCAGTTGCCCCAATTTTTCCTCTTATCCCTGTCAACATGGCTAACAGATATGCACCTTTACACCTACCTGCAAATCCCGGGGCCATGCCTTAGGATTATCAGACCAAAATAACTTATTTTGATGGCACAAGTGTCTGTACAGCTCTTCAGCATACAAAGCAAATGAAGGACTACTTTGAGAGCTATGAGATTGACGATGATAATGTGAGAATGAAAATTTTTGTTCAAAGTCTTACAAGCGACGTTAGGACTTGGTTTAGAGCACTCCCAGCCAATTCCATAGCAGACCCAGAAGCCTTATACCAATCGTTTATCAACAGATGGGAGAAAAAGAAAGACCCCCTGCACATACTATCTAAATATAACAACATCAAAAGAGGCCCTCATGATACTGTCTTGGACTATTGCAAGATTTAACAATGTTTATAATGCAATACCACAGAACTTGAGACCCCCACCTGATCTTGCTTTGTACAAATTCCCTGATGGTTTTGACGCTGAAATGGCCTATCAATTAAGGGAAAGAGCCCCTCAAAGCCTTGCAGAAATGCAAAACATTGTTGTTAGTGTGGAAGCAAATCTAATTGCCAAAAGAAATCGAGCCAGAACTGAGAGAAGAACCACCTTCAAGGAAGAACCCTCAGCCTTCGACCAGAAGCTAGATGCTATTATCACTGACATCCATAGGCTGGGAGATAGAGTAGACAATGTTGAGAGGAAGACATCATGGGAAGGACAACAGCCCAATGCCATAAGGAACCCAAATTTCAGAAAAACTCAAAACCCAAACGCTGGAAGGGCTCGCCCTGACCATGATATTAGGCCTCCTTTCCAAGAAAACTACGCAGAAGCATCCACATCTAGTGATCCCACTGAAGAGGCTCACATGAACTTGATAGATTCAAAAAATGAGCAACAATTTTTTCTAACTCGAGAAGACCAGGAATACCAAGATGTGAATCAATTTCAGACTAAGTCTAGTGAGTCTTTTGATTTTAAACAAGGTTATGATATTGTTGTATATGAGGTACACAAACAATACAAGTTGAGAACAAGGAACATTGATGTCCCTGCACCTAGCAAAACAAAAGAGAGCAAACAGCCCAACAAAATTAAAGGCAAGGTGATCATAACAAAACCAGCTGATACGACTGTCTCAAACCCGCATCAAGTAACTGTAGAGGACATGACAGACGTGCAGTCTTCTATTGAAAATCCTCTGCCTCCTTCTTCCTCAAAAGAAGAGGGGAGCAGCATTCCTAAAAATCTTCCCAAAGCAGACAGACCACAAGCTGTGATTCATCATAACGCTAACATTCAAAAAGAAAACACAGAAAACGCTCTTGACAAGGAAAAATCTGCTACTGCTAATGCAAGGATTCCATTGGAGAAACCATTTAACTTAGAAACAGAGATTGGAAAACTTAAAATATCCACCCCCCTCTCTGAACTTTCCAAGCATGATGTCTATAGGCAACAAATTCAAAGATCACTTCAACTGCCAAAGGTCATGGATGATGTAAATGTTCTAGATGATGCCCCCGAGCTGCTGTTCAGTCCAGAAGTTAATGGGAAATCAACATATGGATCGGTTCCATCCTTTTATGTCAGCCTGCACATACATGACAAAAATTTTCATAATGCTATGTTTGACTCAGGTGCCTCACATTACCTTATGCCTAAAGCTGTAATGGAAAAGTTAAACCTTGATGTCACAAGACCCTACAAAGATCTATATTCCTTCGACTCAAGTCAAGTCAAGTGTTTAGGATTATTCAAAGACATTTGTGTGTCTTTAGTCCAGTTTCCCAACAAGACAATCCTGATGGACGTAGTAGTTGCCGACATTATGGCATGCTCCTATCAAGATCATGGGGAGCAAAACTGCAAGGATCCCTTCAAATTGACCTCTCTTATGCCACTATATCTGTCTTTGGGCAACCAAAAAGACTGTACAGGGAAACACTGATGAAGTATGTGGTAAGTAGTGAGGAAAAGCCTCAAAACTTTCCAATTTACTCAATCCCTTCTAATATGGATTCTTTTATTTTATTTAATGATGACACAAATACTCCAACTGATGAGAAGCCTTCAGCCTTAGAGCAAGAAACATGCATCAATGAGGAAGCAGTTTCCAGTACCCATGAAACTGTCACAACAGTCAAAGCAACCAGTAAACAAGAAGAACTTCCCGAAACAGAAATTGTAAGTCTGGCCAATCCTCAAATAACTGAAACTCTTAATACAAACCATAAACAAGAAATCACATGGTGTCTAGAGTTTGATGGTTCTGTCAATAAGTTAGGAGCAAGGGCAGGGGTATGGATTCACAATACACATGATAATCATGCAGAAGGCCATGCCTATAGGTTAAATTTCAGATGTACCAATAACATGGCAAAGTATGAGGCTCTCTCCTTAGGCCTTAAATTGCTCAAAGCCCTAGGAGCTGCAAAAGTGTCTATTCTAGGTGACTCTGATTTAATTATACAACAAATGAAAGGTAACTTTGTTACCAATGACAATAGAATGAGAGCTTATAGGACTGCTACCACATAAATACTCAAGTCTTTCAATGAATCCAAGCTTGCCAAAATTTCAAGAGACCATAATATTCATGCTCATAGCCTAGCAACTTTTGCTAGTACATGCAAGCTTCCCTTTGAGCCAAATCACCATTTCACTGCTGAGATAAAACCTAGGCCCACTGTTCCTAACAATATGAGAGATTGGCAAGTATTCGAAAATGATGCCCAGATTAACAATTTCCTCACTCTTGAGGGCGAGTTTTCAAATTTGAACATTGACACGGAGGTCGTGAACAATTCTCAACAACAAACAAATGAAAATCAGCAGGCTGTAACAGCAAAACAAATCCTACACCCAACTCTTTTCGACAATGCAAACATAGAACAGCTGAAACAAATGCATTTAGAGGAAATAGCCAAAACAGAGGCTGAGTTCATTGATCTAAAGAATAATTTTTTGTCTGTTGGTCTTACTCCTCTAGAAGACATGTTTGGTGACAATGATGTGCCCAAAAAACCAAAGATGGAGCCTTTAAATGTTACAATAGAAGAACATAACATAGGGATAGCAGCAAAGCCTAGAATGATTAAATTTTCCAAAAATCTGCCCCCTGATCAAAAGCCAAAGTATGTGGATTTGTTCAAAGAATTCCAAGATGTATTTGCTTGGAGTTATAAGGACTTGAATTCCTATGACACCTCAGTAATTCAACATACCATTCCCTTAAAACCAAATCAAAAACCATTCAAACAGAAACTTAGAAGAATAAACCCTATGCTTCTTCCCCTCATTGAAAAAGAAGTGAAGAGAATGTTTGAAGCAGGTATTATAGCACCCATCAGATTTTCTGAATGGGTATCCAATCTGGTTCCCACAAGGAAAAAATCAGGTGAAGTCAGACTGTGTGTAGACCTAAGAAACTCAAACTAGGTCTCTCTAAAGGACCACTATCCTTTGCCCAAAATGGACCATATCCTACAAAGAGTAGTGGGGTCATCTAGAATTTCTTTACTAGATGGATTTTCAGGATTTAATCAGATACTTGTTCACCCGGATGACCAAGACAAGACAACCTTTACCACACTGTGGGGAACATTTAAGTATGTTAAAATTCCTTTTAGGCTGAAGAACGTTGGTGCTACCTTTCAAAGAGCAATGGATATTGCATTTGCCAAAGAGATACATGATTTCCTTGTTGTTTACCTTGATGACCTAACCCCTTTCTCCAAATCTGACCAAGAGCACCTTAAACATCTAAGGAAAATTTTCATAACATGCAGGAAATATGGCATTTCCTTGAATTCTAAGAAATCCCTGTTTTCCCTTGAGGAAGGCAAGCTTCTAGACCATATCATATCAAAATATGGGATTAGAATTGATCCTGAAAGAATTCAAGCTATCCTCCAAATCCCATATCCAAGAAACATAAAAGAGCTGCAAGCATTCCTTGGAAAGATCAATTTCCTAATAAGATTTATCCCAAACCTAGCCGAGCTAATAAGGCTATTGAGAAATATGTTAAATAAGGATGCCAAGGTAAAATGGTCTCTGGAAACCAAGCAAGCTTTTGAAAGTATCAAAACTGCCTTGACTCAAACGCCTGTCATCACCAGTCCACAATTCAACAAATATTTCATCATTTTTTCTTTTGCATCTAAGAACACCATAGCTGTTGTCCTTTTGCAAAAAGATGACCAAGGTAATGAAAAGCCAATTGCTTTCTTCAGTCGAGCTTTAAGAGATGCACCCTTGAAATATCGGATCATGGAAAAGTAGGCTTATGCCCTCGTTATGGCCATCAAAGACTTCATAATTTATATCTTATACTCCCATGTGATTGCCTATGTCCCAAAATCCGTGGTAAAAGACATATTAACTCAAGAGGGACTAGAAGGCAAAAGAGGCAAGTGGATTGCCAGCATTCTTGAATATGACATTGAGATAAAACCTACCAAGCTGATAAAAGGACAAGGTTTAACAAAACTAATGTCCGAAACAAATTTCCAAGCCTTAGACATTAATCAACTGGACAATGAACCGGAGCTGGCGACTCCACAGATCAGTGAAACCTTTTTGCAATCCCCATGGTATGTTGATATTTGCTTTGTATTTTTAAACTTGTGTGCTCCCCCAGGATTGTCCAGGACTAAGAAAAGATTTTTAAGGATGAAATCATCAAAGTTTTGTGTCATAGATGGTGCCTTGTTTTGGAAAAATCATGAAGTTATATTGCTTAATTGTTTGACTATGAATGAAACTAACAACATCATGAAAGAATTCCATGCAGGGGACTGTGGAGGACACTTATATTGGAAGTCCACTGCTGACAAGATTTTAAGGGTTGGATATTATTGGCCCTCTTTATTTGCAGATGTCAAGAAATTTGTTGTTTCATGTCACAAATGCCAAATCTTTGAAGGGAAAAGAAAATTACTGGCTTTGCCCCTTAAGCCCATTTCAACCGAGAAGCCTTTTCAACGATGGGGTCTCGACTTCATTGGAGAAATCCATCCCTCTTCCTCAGGCCAGCACAAGTGGATTTCAACAGCCACTGATTATTTCACTAAGTGGATTGAAGCCATCCCATGTAGACAAGCAATGACTCCACCATTATCCAATTCCTTGAAGGCAATATCCTTTCCAGATTTGGCTGCCCTGAGAAAATCATCACTGACAATGCTGCTGCCTTCAAATCCAAAAATATGATCAACTTCTGCCATAAATTCCACATTACCCTGGGCCACTCTACAGCTTACTACCCTCAAGGTAATGGCTTGGCTGAATCATCCAACAAAAGCCTCATCAACATCATAAAGAAGCTACTAGAGGAAAACAAAAAGAACTGGCATAGGAAACTCATGAATGCGATGTGGGCAGACAGACTGTCAACCAAGAAATCCATTGGGATGAGCCCTTATGAGATAGTATATGGCATGGAAGCCAGATTTCCTTCATCTTTGGGCATTCCTACTATCAAACTGTTACAGGAGATTAAGGCTGAACCAAATGAGATGCAAAGAAGAGTTAATCAAACCATTCATTTTCAGCAAACCAGAGAGCAAGTGTATCACAGAGCTCAAATGATGCAAGAGAAGCTAAAAAAGATGTTTGATAAGAAAGCTAAAGCAGAGGACTTCTGGATTGACAGCAAAGTTTTAAGATGGGACTCACGAAGAGAGGACAAGGGCAAACATGCAAAATTTGATTTTCTTTGGAAGGGTCCATACATTATCAGTGTTGTGCAAGGCAATAACACATATTTCCTCAAATCTCTAGATGGCATCACAGCTGAAGAAGGCCCTATTAATGGCCGAATGTTAAAACATTACCATGATCCCTTTTGATTGAGAAAAAACAGATGGTGTTATTTTCTGTATATAAATGTTTGTATATACCAGCACTTTATTCTATTTTTGTAACAGTCCAGATGCTAAAGCACGCAGAAGAAAGCAGGCAGTGCTTCACAGCTCATTTAGCAAATCAGTTGAGGGAAATTGTTGTTTTCGGCCCAAAATTTCAAATCAATCTAACATTCAGCACTAAGAAGTTTCAATGCACAGCAACAACAAAAGATCAAGGCAGTCTGACCTGTTGTTCTTGGCTTTTCACAAGGAGAAGCCATCTCCAAGTGGAGCCACTGTTAGCCTCCTGCTGCAGCAGGTTACTCATATTTCATGATTGACATTTTTACAGGCCAAATATGTCATACTTTGCATGCTGCAATGCTCCATATTTGCTGACAGACACCAAAGAAAGAGGCCATGAAAGATTGCTAGTCAAAGTTCATCTGCTGCATTCACATTTTGAAGAGTTATTCCATTTTTGTAGAATTCTTAGCTAAAGGGAGGTCCAAACAGCTTAATCTTGGTCTCCATAGGTTTCAATTTCCTATTTGAGAATATAGAGAATCAATAATCTGTCCAAACAGCTTAATCTTGGCAGATTCTTAGATAGATAGAGAATCAAAGGAGCCCAACTGCTTAATCTGGTCCCTTGGAAGAAATAAGGGTAGTTTGTAGATAGGAGGATAGAAAAAGAAAAAGTTGAAAAGCTGGGTCTGCAAATCTAAGTGCACCCAAACTAAAAGAAGAAAAAATGTTAGATAAGTAGGCTGGGTAGGTAGTTTTGTGGTTGCAGAATCATTGATTGTGATCAGTTTTGTGTTTTCAAATGTTATATCTATTCAATCAGTATGGCAAAGCAGTTCCCATTTGAAGGACTTCAAGTGAGGCATGACTAACTTCCCCTCTCCCTCTTCCCTAACTCATTTACTAACTTCCCCCAAAAGAGGTCAAGATCTGCTTGATATCTCTTAGATTCATCATTTTCCATATCATTTGCCTTGATAAAGATCTGCTTTACTCAAGGAGGGTCCATATTTTCTCTACAAAGTTCTATCTCCCCTTTAAAGCCTAAGATTTCTGAGACTTAGCGCCTTCTTGTCATTTTCATATTAACTCTTGACATTATTATGTAAATCCCTATCTATTTCCTTTCCCCCTACTAAAACTATGGTAATAATTCCCCTATGTAAATATCCCATCCCTCTGGTTGAAACATAACCATAAATATCCCCTTGGGAATTACTAAATTCACCTGGATCTTAGTAAGAACCCTCATCTCTGCATAAATTTCCCCTACGAGGTGTTTTGGCTCCTTCCAAAAACACAAAAACCCCCTTCAAATGCATTAACAAACGCCCGCGCATTTCATTTTTGGGATTTATTGATCTCCGATTAATAAATAACCAAAGTGCCAAACCATATTACACCATTTTCTAAAGTTCAAAACCCACCCCAGGCCGCGAAAAATTGAAGTTTGTCGCGCGCGCATTTATATTAAAGCCTATGCTTCTTCTCCGCCCGTCCACCATCAGATCACCCCTCCCAGATCCGACGGCCCTCATACATATCGGGCGCCCTTTTGTGATGGATGGTTAGCACCCAATGTCTGACGGTTTTACTGACGTACACCGGGACAGCTGGCGGCATCCCATTGCATCGAGCCACCCCTGACAAATACCACCTCCGTACCAAAGGCGGTCTGATGTGAGCCAAAACCCGCCCTCTCCTTGCGTAACGTGGGCGCTACGTCACCCTGCCACATCGCCCCCACCTCACCACTCACCTGCCTTCACCCTGCCACCGTGTCCTTGCCACGTCACCCTACCGTACTGCCACATCATCATGCTGACATAATCATGCTGACGTCACATCCATACAGGGGGGTCCCACTGCTGATGTCATCCGCTGTACTGCTGACGTCATGCTAACGTCAGCAGCTCAAAAAACGCGCAAGTGCAAAAATAAAGCTTCGGAGCCCCGGATCGAATTTCTGAGGCAGTTTTGGATGGGCGATTAGCGGTTAGCGCTATTCACGCATCGCTAGGGGAAATAGGCCATATTGGAGAATCTTTAGGGAATCTTTTGATTCTGCGGCCATTTTTGCATAGAAAAAGGCAGAAAAGGCTCGATTTTGCAGTTTTGAACGTATCAAAAGACAAAGAGAGACCCGGTTCAGATATTAAAGAATGTCAGAGCAAATATGCATCCAAAAGCCATGTCAAAGAGTATCAGGAAGTGGCAGAGAGTATCAGTAGAGATATTCTCAGGGCTCGAGGCAAACGAAGCATTAAAACAAAACCTTGAAAGTCAAGAAGCAGTTAAGGAAGCATTCAAAGCTCACCAGCACAAATGACTGCACATTAAAATCACAGAAGATCAGTGGACCAGAACTCGATGAACAGTCATTACAGAACCACTGCACCAAGTCACAAAGGACACCACATCAACTCACTTTTGATCCAGTTGCCTCTGGCGCAGCCCAAGGAGACTTACTTGCATTTAAATTCCAGCATAAATTAGGTTTTAGAAAGCTTTCCCACAGACCTGTTTAGGTAAGTTGTAATAAATACTTTTATATATTTTACCTATATATACCACCCTAAAAAATGTAATAAGGGTTGGTTGGTTGGTCTTTGTTGGTTAAAAAAAAAAATTCCTCGAGCAGGGACTCACACTGTATATGTGATAATTTCTATAATCAAAGATTGCTTGAGAGTTCGGAGAATGAACTGTGCACCGTGTTCAATTGGCTGAAGAGTGATTGTGGAATTCCTGTGCCTCTACATGGTTCAATAAGTGTTCCTTAACTCTGTTAAGTTTTTTTTTTTTGCTTGTTTTATCATCTATGTTCCACCATCTAAAATTACAGAAAGGAACAATAGTTTAGGATTTGCTTGGCAGCACCCTATGCTCAATTTCTGTGATTTCTACATGTTTTCATCAGGAATAGTTATGAATATGAATACTTAAATGATCATGTTTACACTATTTCTTTCACATATGAATGTTAGTTTAGGGATTCTTAACTGCTCTTAGATAACCATTCATTCACCTCCCTTCTCTGTTAGCTGATGAAAGATTCTTAATTGCCTTTCATCTCTGACTTTCATTCCATCTTTTCAGCAATTGGTATTGTTTCATGTGTAGCTATCCTGCTCTATAATCCTCTTGTGTCCAAGAAACCGCAACAGCAAGCCTTAATCCGTGAATCCATGCCCAATGGTTTGAAACTTATCACACTATCCCTTGCCTCTCTACTTGAATGCAACTTCCTTCCATCCAAACTCAAGAAAAACCCATTGAACCCAATAGCTAGCCTAAAATCATCATCAAAAAAGCTAAATCATTAAGAGAGATCCCTCTCTGATTGCAGGTGGGCTAGAACCTGCAATCCAAAGATTGGTTTGTGGTTACCTTGGCCGTATCCCTTCAAGAGCTTAGGGACAACCTGAGTGATAACAGAGACAATTGGGAGTTTCATTACAGGAAGGGGTACTTTTGTTGAATGAGCATAGGAAAATAATCCATGATCTCAAAGAATCTTGGGCTGAGGAGTTGATGATTCAGAGATTGAGATGGGACAAGCTCAAAGAGGAAAGGGTGAATGAAAAGACACAAGTGTTAGAATTGCGAGAGAAATTCCAATAATTACAGGAAGATAAGGAGTAGATGTACAACCTTGTGCATGATATATTGATCTACAAAGGACCCTCTCCCTCTCTTCCCTTGTTTCTTCAAGAGCAATCTTTCAGTTGAAAAATATGAAAGAAGAAAGGCCATATGAGATGACCACCATTAAATCATTTCTCGAGGCATTCAAGTAGAATGGTTTTGGAGAACAACATTTGTTGTGTGAGTTGTACCTGCATGAGATTGCTTGTTTTGGGGAGAAGGGCCTCAATATCTTACCCTATGTGAGATACATCTAACTAAGGGAATTCACTTACTTTGTGTAAAACCAGATAAGCTGGAAGTTAGCTTATGAGGTTGCAAAAACAAGCCTGGAAAATATATTGTTATGGATTTGGGAAGAGTCAAGCCCTACTACAGAAGTGATAAGGACATATGGAAACTTTTTATGGCCTCCATAAGGTAGGGGGTGATTGAAGTTTCAAATATCATTTTAGATCTTTGTTTCAGGAATATTAAGTACTTGAGACAAGATGCATCAAATGGAAGTAAGCTAATATGGGATGTGATAAGAAGTAAAAGAATGAATATCCTTATTTCTTCCAAAATTTCACATATTCTTTCTCAGGGATCCATAAATATGTTGATCATATTAAGCGATGTTGGCCCAATTGGTTTTGCCCAAAATTTATATTTCCATTAATTTGATTTCCTTCGTTGAAATATTAGCACTATTTGATCCAAGAGGATCTTGTCAGTCCATCATGAGCGAAGTCTTCAGTGGTTCAAATTCGAAGTGATCATCAAATGATCATGGTCGATGACGTCTTGAACTTTATCAACTTCACCAGTATTCGTCGTCAGCATTCAGTGTCCAGTGTCTTTAGCTTCGACAATGATGTTTATGGTTCAGGTTGTCCGGTGTTGGTTTTAGTTCCACCGGTGATGTCAATGGTTGATATGGTTTTCATGGTGTTCAAAGGATATGGTTTTGTACCTAGTTGTCGTCATCTATTTGTCGTCAATTCTGTCGGGGTTTGGTTGTCGACATGTGTTTGTCGTCATGAGATAGTGGCAAATGTTGCAATGTGACGAAGATGTGTTGTAAAGGGATCTTTAGAACAAAGATTCTAAAATTCTAAAATACTAAACCCTAAACATAAGCCCTAAACCTAATGATAAAGCCTAACACATTGGAAATTATACCTAACACCTAAACCCTAGCCTAAAACCTCAAATTGTGCATTAAAATGCTATTTCCTAAAAGCCCTAACCCTCTCGGACTATTAAAAATAAACTATAATATGAAACCTATGTTAAAAACATTACAAACCATGTTTAAACATATATAACATGTTCCTAACCGCCAGAACTAGACCACACGGAGTCTCTAACCGCAGCAACATAAGGCGTGTGACTAAGTTGCAGGTAAGTCGTCGGGGTTTACAAACCATCCAGCCTGACCATGCAAATATTACAGTTAAACCATCGCATGTGAACACATCTGACCAACGGCTAAACCTCGTTGGGACCGCGAAGTGGGGAGGCGGTTAGGCTAACCGCGGAGCAGCTATCACATGCGCAGTTAGGCAACTATTTCGGTAGCCAGAACCACTAGGCTAAAGGTTAGCGTGGCCCTTTGTGGCTTGACTGCGGGCTATTCACATGGGTGGTTAACAACTCCACGCATTCAACCTAACCGCCAGAAGTTAAATGTAATTATAAATTCATTTTTGGGTTTTTAAAGTGCAGTTTTGGTGCTAATTAAATGCTAAGACCTTGTAACAAATCCCTAGGTGTCTTCTATGACATAATGGCAAACCCTATTTTGAGCTGATTCGCTCCTAAACTCAGCCTAAGGAGGTTAGAGTGAATTTGCAGGGCTATAAAGACAGTTTGGCTCATTGAAGTGAGGTGAGAGTGGTTTTAGAGTTTTTATGCAGATTTTAGAGGATATAGGCAGTTTTGTTTTCAGTGTAATAGGAGCATTCGGAGTCGAAATTGGGAACCGTGACAGGCGTTGGAAAGCTATTTCAGATAGATTTATTGTGAAGGTGACTGAAAGTGCCTATGTTCACAACCAGTCTGATTACGTTTCTATGTAATCGATGTCCTCGGATTCAATCCTAATAAAGCAGACATCCATCTTGAAAGCGGACCTGGAGACGTAGTCCATTAGGGTCGAACTCCGTAGTCAATCTTGTTGTCTGGTATCACTATGTTTTTTCTATTGTTCACTTATGTTTACATATTTCTTATGTTTTAATAATGTCATCAAATCATCCCTTTTAATCGATTCTCACATTTAAAGCACTTTAAGTTAACATTCAGTTCACTGATGGCATTAATCAATTCTACTTTAGTTTAACGTATGATCATTTCAAATCATATAATTTGGTATCAGAGTAGGTTGCATTTGTATAATTTTTTCAATGAATGTTAACCAGGTCAAAGTCGCAACATGGAAAAGGAACACTCGAGGAGATTGGTCTAGAGATTGGAAAGCGAAGAATCACTCATAAGTCGATCATGACAGGATCTGATGCAGGTGAAACTCCAGAAACTAAGATGAGCGAGGAACAGTTTCAGCAAGCATTCTTAAGCATGCAGCAGATGTTGGGAGAACTCTACGAAGATAAGAAGGTGAGAGATGCAGGTTCTTCTTCAAAGACATCGAAGAAGGACAAGGGTAAAGGCCAGGCTGATAAACCTCCTTCTCCTCCATCATCATCTTCTTCTTATTCTTCTTCTAGTTCAAATTTTGGAATAGAAAAGAAACCTAAGAAACATCTCTTTTGAAGCTTGATGTACAATTTGAGTTACCTATTTATGATGGCGAAATGAATCATGAAAAGTTAGATAACTGGTTTAAGCAGTTAGAAGTGTATTGTCGTATTCAAAACATTTCTGACGATAAAATGAAAATTCAGTTAGATACACTTAGAATGGGGGGAACAACTATAATCTGGTAGGAAAGTAAAACTTAGATAAATGTAAAGTGGAAAGGTAAAGTCATCTCTTCATGGTCTAAGTTTTTAAAAGCTCTTAGGAAACAATTCTATCATTTAGGATACATGCAGCAAGTTGTTATTGATTGGTAGCACTTGAGGCAAGGTAAAGGGCAGAGTGTGCAGGAGTTTACTCAGGAGTTCAGAAAGAAAGCATTGGTGCTTGGTATTTCATTGGATACACGTGAAACTTTATTAAAAGACATCAGCGGTTTACATTCATAGTTGCAGCATACATTATTGATGTTTAATCCTGATGATTTTGATGAAGTGTGTGTTCAAGCCATACATATTGACTCAGGTGGTAGACCATTCAAGTTTTCACCGCAATCATCCAAAGAGTTGGAAATCAAGGATTCCAATGATAGTAAGAGGAAAAAAAATTCGAAGGGAAAGAAATCAAGGATAGCTCAGAAGGAAAGACCTACTTTTTCTCATTGCTAGAGAATCGGTCATGATGAATCTAGGTGTTGGAAAATTTACCCCAAACTTAAGCCAAAAACATTCCTTAAGGAGAAGGATGAAAAGAAAGCAAATGCAACAATCCAACAAGATCTAGGCTCTGATTCAAGTGATGAAAGGAGGATAACTACCATAGCCTCGATAGGTAAAACTTCTGACACTAATTCAAGTTCTAATACTATTACATCTTCATCAAACATAAATCCTTCAAATGAGGATAAAAGAGTTGAACTATTTAACATAATGATAACTTCTAAGCACACAAATATAGATACAATGTTTGATAGTGGATCACAAAAAAATTTGATATCGGAATATTTAGTTAAGAACTTGTGTTTGGAGACACGAAATCATCCAAGACCTTACCCATTAGGTTGGTGGAATAAATCAACTCAGATAAAAGTCATAAAGCAGTGTAGATTAAAATTTGCCATTACAGCTAATTACATTGATGAAGTGGAATTAGATGTGGTTCCAGTAGACATATGTGGAGTTGTCTTAGGAAGTCCTTATCTTGATTATCGTGATGCAGCGTTTTATAGGAGAGAGCACAAATATCACCTTAAGAAAGATGAGGTTGAATTTATTGTCAGGGAACATAAAAGTAAAACTCGCTTGAATTTAGTTGTTGATAATCAAATGAAGCGATTAAAAAGTTCAAATAAGAGATTTGTACTCATGTGTGTAAAAGAACAACATAAGAATCGACATGATATTTTTTCAAGTTGTGAGTCTCAATTTAAAGATAGTTTGGTCAAGAAGGTGGAAACTTTTCCAATTCTATTTAAAGAACCCAAACAGCTTACCCATAAGAAGGGAATACAACATGAGTTACAATTGATGTCCAAAGCTCCTCTTCCTAACATTGTCAGAATGTATCATTCCAGTCCAAGTTTGGGAGTTATAAGTTACAGGGATGTAGGTTAGTATTGGGGAAAGTCAGTATTACATTTCTCTTATATTGTATCATCATTTCATGTTTCAAATAGTTTTGAAGCATCTTTTCAAGTGGAGAGGAAGCCTATTTGTTTTCATATCAAAACCTTTTCTAAAGCAATGTCAAAGTATCCAGTACATAAAAGGGAAACTTATGCATTAAGGGAAAGTGTTAGCCAATATAGACATCATTTAATGAATGAGGAAACAGTGATTCAAACAAATCAACAGCCACTTCAATACTTTCAAAGTCAAACTAAGTTGCAGCACTCTTACAATTATAGTTTGATGGGTTTATTGCAACAAGTTCACTTAGTAATCAAGAATCAGGAAAGTATATCAAGTCGAGTAGCTGATACGATGTCAAGAATAGCTTTGAATGTTTCTATTATTCCGCAAAATATATTGTTAGTACAGGTTAATAGTATTGAACAACATTCTGCAGAGTCTATTTTCAAAGATTTTTATGAATCACTAATTCATGGTACTTTGTGGAAAGAAGTCAATTTCCATGTTCATAACGGGTTGTTCAACCATCATTGCAAGCTGTGCATACTGCGGATGGATGGAATAGTTCACATATTCAAAATGTGCCATGATCAGCATCATCAAGGTCATCACTTTCACGTGGTTGATCAAATGTATTGGTACATCATCAGGGCAAGGAGGAGAGTGAGGGAGCTGTACCCTCACCTACTATCTATATAGTCAAACTTTTGTGGTCCAAAAGCTTTCAAGTGGAGAGGATTGATCCAGGAGGATCTTGTCAGTCCATCATGAGCGAAGTCTTCAGTGGTTCAAAGTCGAAGTGATCGTCAAATGATCATGGTCGATGAGGTCTTGAACTTTATCAACTTCGCCATTATTCGTCGTCAGCATTCCGTTTCTGGTGTCTTTAGCTTCAACAGTGATGTTTATGGTTCAGGTTGTCCAGTATCAGTTTCATTTCCACCGGTGATGTCAATGGTTGATATGGTTTTCATGGTGTTCTAAGGATAGGGTTTTGTACCTGGTTTTTGACATGTGTTTTCGTCAATTCTGCCAGGGTTTGGTTGTCGACATGTGTTTGTCGTCATGAGATAGTGGAAAATGTTGCATTGTGACAAAGATATGTTGTAAAATGATTTTTAGAACAAAGAGTGTAAAATTCTAAAAGACTAAACCCTAAACATAAGTCGTAAACCTAATAATAAAGCTTAACACATTAAAAGTTATACCTAACACCTAAAGCCTAGCCTAAAACCTCAAACCATGCATTAAAATGCTATTTCCTAAAATCCCTAACCCTCTCGGACTATTAAAAATAAACGATAATATAAAACCTATGTTAAAAACACTACAAACCATGTTTAAACATATATAACATGTTCCTAACTACCAGGACTAGACCACGTGGAGTCTCTAACCGTAGCAAGAAAAGGCGTGTGACTAGGTTGCAAGTAAGTCATCGGGGTTTACAAACTATCCAGCCTGACCACACAGATATTACAATTAAACCATCGCATGTGAACACATCTGACCAATGGCTAAACCTCTTCGGGACCATGAAGTGGGGAGGTGGTTAGGGTAACAGCGGAGCAGCTATCACATGCGCAGTTAGACAACCATGTCGATAGCCGGAACCACCAAGGCTAAAGGTCACTATGGCCCTTTGTGGCTTGACCGTGGGCTATTCACATGGGTGGTTAACAAATCCACGCAACCTGACTTCCAGTGGTTAAATATAATTATAAACTCATTTTTGGGTTTTTAAAGTGCAGTTTTGGTGCTAATTAAATGTTAAGACCTTGTAACAAATCCTTAGGTGTCTTTTATGACATAATGGCAAACCTTATTTTGCGTTGATTCACTCCTAAACTTAGCCTAAGGAGGTTAGAGTGCATTTTCAAGGCTATAAAGACAGTTTGGCTCATTGAAGTGAAGGGAGAGTGGTTCTAGAGTTTGTATGCAGATTCTGGAGGATATAGGCAGTTTTGTTTTCAGTGTAACAGGAGCATCCAGAGTCGGAATTGGGAACCATGATAGGCATTGGAAAGCTATTTCAGAGAGATTTCTTGTGACAGTGACCAAAAGTGCCTGCATGCACAATCAGTCTAGTTAATTTTCTGTGTAATCAACCTCCTCGGATTCAATCCTAATAAAGCAAATGCCCATCTTGAAAGCAGACCTGGAGACGTAGTCCATCAAGGACGAACTCCGTAATCAATATTTTTGTCTGGTATCACTGTTTTTTTTTATGTTGTTCACTTTTGTTTACATCTTGCTTATTCTCATGGTTAAAGCACTTTAAGTTAACATTCAGTTCACTGATGGCATTAATCAATTCTGCTTCAGTTTAACATATGATCATTTCAGATCACTACTTCCATTTGAAACTAGTAGATGCAGAAATGTTGCGGTTGGATTTGATTATTTCCCAAGTTTATAGGACTTTTACAAAAGATATAGCAACAATTGATAATATTTCCAAGTTTTACTCACAACGTGTATTAAGAGCTTATTGAAGGGTCTACATGAGGACATGCAATTGCTTTAGTAGGGGGAAGATGTTGGGTCTTGGAATTGGCATCTTTTTCATCACCATTTCATCAACTTTTCAATCATTTTTACCCTTATAATCGCATTATGTTACTTCATTGATTTCCATTTTGTACAATGTATGAGTCCTCTTCATGTCACCTTGATTCATGCCTTTTTTCGTGCCATATTGATGAGAGGTTAATTGTTTTGGGTAATTTTACTAATTAAAATGAGAAAGAAGTTGTTTCAGGGTAACTTCTTTTGTTAGGATCTTACCATTCATTTCTTAGGTGATGCAATGTTGTTTCTCTGATATTTTGTATTTTTGACACTCCAGGATAGGTTTTGTTGTTGCGGATGTTGATATTATGTTTCATGATGTTTTGTTTTATGATACATTGTTTTCTCAATGACATTATTGAGATTCAACATGGGAGCTGCTACTCGATCAAGTCAACCAAGACTGTTGTGCCAATAAGGATCAGACCACCTTATGACAATACAACCAACTTGGTTATGACACTTATGATTTCTTATTTTGGGCTTCTCACTAAATGAAGACATTGTTACATCACTTTCTTTAGAAATGGACAACCTAAGTATCAAAAGATTCTCATGACTGATTTTGGAACTGAAATTAGAAATGTTGTAAATCTATAAAGGTAAAAGACCTCTACCTCATGTGGGGGTAGAACAATCATCTTTTGGAAAACTATGCATCTATAATTTTCTAAGTTAATACAAATCTTCATGGGTTCGTGGCTCAATTTTGGTTTCTTGTGTTAGCTTGTGAGTTGTGAATCACAAGCTCCCTACGAAGGAGGAAGGGCCCTTCTTTTTATCAGGTATTTTTGTGTTAGCAAGGTAGTGTAGTAGTGTGGTTTGATTCCCTCATGATTATGTTTAATATTGTTTAATTGTCATTGTTGCATACTCTTATTGTGTGTTGCAGTTACTGACTATTTATTATATTACAGAGTATTTGAAATTGATTACTTGTGTGATAGCTTATATCCTAGATCGATCCCCTTCTCAGCCGCGCGTTATTCTTATTCCACTATAGCTACAATTTCCTTATTATTACTAAAACATAGTACTAGACAAATTGTTTTTATACACATTACACTATGTTGCACAATCGATGATTTGATAATTATAATGGGTTGTTGTTTATGTTTGATTTCATTTGAGTGGTTTTCAGGAGTGTTATTTTCCTTTTCTGAAAGTGTGCTTTTGAATGATATAGTGGTGTTTTTTTTTAAATACTAGTTTTTATTTCAGAATTGTGTACGGAGTGATTGAAATTATTATGGGATTGACGATGATGATTTTAGTGTGCAGAGAGTGAGGATTTCTAATGACTTATGTTTTGATTGAATGTGATGATATTAGGAGATATTTTGGTATTGATTAGTGTTAGTTATTAATTTCTACCTACATATACTTTACAAAATAACATTGAAATAAAAAGACCTACCTTGGTTTGACAATTTATGTGAGTGAAATCAAGTGGTTTTGATTAAAAGGAACTTAATTTGCCCAACATCCACCTCAATTGGTTTGGTCATCACCTTGATGTTGGTACAAAGAGATAAATCAGGAGTAGGGCTCGCTTTAATGCAAGAAATCACTCCCTCTATGTCATCTAGTTGTAGCTAAATTTCTTCAAGTAGCATGAGAATTGTATCCCTTGTAGCTTCTATAGAGAAAACTTGTATTGAATGCCAATTTTCAAATTTTCTTCAAAAATTTGGTCTTGAGATATTATGAATTATCTTGTTGAGTTGAGGCTTCTATCATCCATATCAAGATTGAGAAAGTATTTCAACATAAATCACATAATAGAATAATTTTCGACGCGTTTCGAACCAACAAGTGTGGTTCATCATCAGGACAAGTTGAAGAACCAGATCATGGCTACATATTAAGTAGGGAGAGCAGATCATCCAATGGCTAGGTTTGACTAAAAATGGCTATATTAAAAAAACGACTATATTAGGACAGACCTAATAAACAACTAAGAATGACCCATAACAATTAGATTTGATTATTCAACAAGTTTAATTAAATAATATTATTATGTTAAAATATTATTTTAATATTTATCATGAGTTATTTAGGGGAAAAGATAATGATATTTAATAATAATATTAGGGGATATTATATTAGAAATAATATATCTAGGGATACTCATTGTTAGTAATCAGAAGGATTTAATAATAATTGAAAATAAAAACTATATTATTATTATAATAATGTCATGGTATGCAAATAATGTCTAGATTAACTAATTAATATAAATCTAATAAAAAGGAATAAGTAATAATAGATATATGTATATTGTTAAATGTAATATTAAATATACTAGATCATTCAGATTAGTATTATTATCCTCATTATTATTATATCATTATTATTAATATTGGAATTAAAATTCATATTCATTATGATACTGGTATTATTATATTAGTATTCTAATTCTAGGGAATTTAGTAATAGTAAGGACCTATTGTATTGTTATTAATAATGTTATAGTTTTATGATAATAGTATTCTATTAAGGGAAGGGTGACTAACCAACATAGAATTATAAGTAATTTAAATATCATATGTTATATAATTTAACCCTATAAGAAAGGAATGAAAAAAAACCAAGGAAGATTTTCACAGAGGATCAAAGAACTAAGGCTAAAGAAATAAGGTTAAAGAATATCAAGGGGAAATCCTAGGGAAAAGATATTAAAAGAGGGAGGGGAATAAGGGGAGGAAATGACTAGGAGGTGATGGTCGAGTCCCAGCAACTATTGATCTTCCAACCATCATCTCTATTGAGATTGCTTGGCCTTTTCTAAATCTCAATGGCTTCCCTAAATTTTTGGTGGTGGAACTGTGGAACTCTAGCAATAATATCGGCCTCCTCAATACAGACATGATGTTTGGTCTTTTCTACATGCTATGCTAGAGCAGAAGACTTAGTTCTCCTATGCTTAAGATCAGTTGTGTGCTCACTAATCCTTTGATTAATAGAGCGTCCAGTCTCACCAATATAGGGGGTCCCACAGGAACAAGGAATAATATAGACTCCCTTCATGTCCTTTGGGTCGATAGGATCCTTCACTAAATAGAGGGACTTATGAATGGGGTCACTCGCAACCTTATCAATGGTTCCTTGAACAAATGGTAGATGGACCCCTCAGATTCGTTCTTTAGGTTCTTTTTTAACTATCAAATTTTTGGAAGCTTTGAGGAAAGCCTTCTGACCAAGGTATCTGCTATAACCATTCTCAACAAAGACATTAAGGAGATGGGATTTTTCCTTCTCGAAGCTCTTTTCATCAGTGATCCTTAGGGCACGAGTAGTGAGAGTGTTGAGAATGCCCAACGTTTGAGTCGGGAAATGATGGGACCTGGCATGGAGATATTGTTCTGTATGAGTTTTCTTCCGAAATACTTGGTGGGAGAGAGAACCATCAATATTCTTAGAAATAAGAATATCAAGGAAAGGGAGGCAACCATCAACTTCCTTTTCCATGGTGAACTTAATGGCAGAGGATTGACTGTTGAGATGATGGAAGAAGAGATCTAACTCCTCTTGGCCATGCGACCAGATGACATTAGTGTCATCCACAAATCTTTTCCAAAGCTTAGGAAGGAGGCGAGCTAAGGACAGAGCCTTGGATTCAAAATCTTCCATAAAAATATTAACCACAACAGGGGATAGGGCTGAGCCCATGGCAACACCGCAGGTTTTCTCAAAGAACTCGCCTTCAAAGCTGAAAAAGGTGGACATGAGACAGATCTCAACTAACCGAGATGTATTGGGATCTGTTAGGTGTTTGATCACTTCCATGGCCTCATTTATAGGGATGCAAGTGAATTATCTTCTTTATGATGGCTTTAGTGGCATTCGATTTGAACTTATCTACCTGTATATGTTACTAATTTACCCAAAACACTTGTTTGAGACTATTATTAGAATTAGTCTAAAACCTTAACTTCCACAACATGTAACTTGAAAAGTATAGCGAATCAAAATCTAATATTTTTAGCATAGATTCTTTGTTATTTCTCCCCTAAGCCACAATTTTTTTGTTTCATGAAAATCTACCACAGAAAAATTAATCTAAAATTCCAAGATGACGCTTTTGAAGGAGCCATACCCAAGGATAGTATGATCTAAAACCAAATAGTATGCATCTAACACCTAAACGGCATAATGAGAGAGAAGAATGAATGAGAATCCTCTTTAAGGGGGAACCTTCCTTTACAATATAACAAATGCACAATGATAATATGCTTATACAAATGAATATCCTTTATTATAAATAGGATAAAGTGAGCATGAATTAACATACCAATAATCCAACCTAATCATAACTAATATACTAATAATTAACAAGATTAGGTTCTTAACAAAAATACCATACACTTTTGTGGCTTTAATGTGCTTCCTTCCATTCATTTATGACTCTTTAGACACATTATCTTTGTGACATGCATTGGTGTTTTTAAAATGAAACATATCATGTTACCCCTTATGCTAGCAGAGGTACATACATATTTTCACTTTGCATTTATTACCATTATAATCCCAAGGTCACAAGTCAAAAGCCTTGTAAAAACTACGTGAATATTTGTATTTAGGTGTCCTTAGCCTTGTGATGGTAAGCCACGGTTTGTCATTTTGAGTTAATTCCTTGATCTATTTGCCATGTATAGGATTGGCAAATTATGGATGGAGCTAGGGGGGACTCATGGTTTAAAGGAGCTATATAGATGTGATCACGTGTAAGATAACCAGTTCCCTCAATGACTTATAGAGGTTATGGGATACCCAAAATTTTCTTTTATTAGCTTGACTATAAACTCTAATACCAATTTGTCACATAATCCTATTAAATTTATCATAACAACACTTGCAAAAACTTGGTTTCCATCCCTCATATATTTTGTCAAACAATTTATATGTAAACCTTTCTTCAAGCACTTTGTATAAAACCAATAATGTAGTCTTTTACTTGCAGACATTTTGTCAAACATTTGGTATGAAATTAAATAAGAAACATTGCTCTAATTCCACTTGTAACATATTAACTAAAATATACCACTCAATCCTGCAACTTTTGATTCCTTTCTTTGAGGTGTTTTATCAGTTAGTTTGTATGAAAATTGTAATAAAACACCTTTAACACATTCCTTCAAATGATTTGGATGCAAATAGGCATATATTAGCTACAATAGTACTATCATACAACAATGTGAACATACAACAATATTATCCCCGTCCATAAAACAATATTTTCATTAGGGAATTTCATCAAACTGTTTGTATGCAATGAATCTTCAAATCATTTAGGCATTTATTCAAAAAAATTGCATTAAAACTAACAAAGAAATTTCTTCAGGGCACATTTTTGGACATTGGATAAACCAACACTCCTAGTGTGTTTCACAACATGGACTAACCGCCTCTCGTGGATCCCTATCTATGGTGATGCAATCATTGATTAACACCTGCAGATTTTGGTCTAATGGAAACTGTGATTCCCAACAAGGGGTATCAGAGCAAGGAGAATAAAATAATTATTGGACACTAGATAAACCAACGCTCCCCGTGTGTTTCGCCACATGGACTAGCCACCTCTCATGGATCCTTATCTCTGGTAATTTGATTGTTGACTAATACATGTGGGTTTTCATGTAACAACAATCTTGATTCCCAACAAGTGTTATTAGAGCGTAGGTCATGAGTTTGATACACACCCAACTTGTGTTGGGGGGGAGATTGTTGGGAATTGGATAAACCAATGTTCCCCATGTGTTTCACAACATGGACTAACCGCCTCTCATGGATCCTTATCTCTGTAATGCGATCATTAACTAACACTTGCGGGTTTTGGTCTAAAGGAAATCATGATTCCCAACACATATCTCCTAAATTATAGCAATATAAGTTCTAAAAATTGGACCAGATGATCAATGAGAGTTCCCATCACTATGGTCCAAGTTTCAACCTCTATAATTTCCTAGATGAAAAGTTATAGTAGAAATTCCAACGTGACCTCTTTGATGCAGATTTTAGGAGCATCCAGGAAGCTTGACTTCCTTTGATCATATATCCTAAAATATGGTAACCCAAATTTTGAAAGTTGGATGAGATGATTAATGGTACTCCCCTCACTATGGTCCAAGTTTCAACTTATGGTACCTCCTAGAAGAAAAGTTATAGTAGAAATTCCAACAAGAACTTTTGATGCTTAATTTTAGGAGTCTCCGGGAAGCTTGAATTCCTCTAATCATATGTTCTAAAATATTGTGACATAAGATATAAAAGTTGGACTAGATGATTAGTGGTATTTCCCTCACTATGGTCCAAGTTTCAGCTTCTAGAACCTCATAGAAGAAAACTTATGATAGAAATGACAACGTGACTTGTTTAAAGATACATTTAGGAAGCCCAACTTCCTCTTATCATATTTCCTAAAATTTTGTTACCCATGATCTGAAAATTGGACCAGGGGATTAGTGGAATTTCCCTTCACAATATTAAAAATTTTATATTTTGGAACCTCCCAAAAGAAAAGTTATAGGAGAAATTCCAACATGGATTATTTAAAGAACAATTGAAGAATCCTATCTTCTTCAATCGATGTTGTTACAAAATTTAATACATATAAAAAAATACAACCAAATAGTATAAAAACTACAACCATGATGAATTTGTTTAAGGGTAAATGCATGTACAATTAAACTTGTTGAATATAGAAATTAAATAATCATTCATAAGAGATACTTGTCTTGAGTCAATTTTTTTTCAATCTAGAACTGAAGAAGGATGAGCCACTCTCCTCACAACCATAGGCTCAATTGTGTTGTAGTCTTTCCCATAGTAGGCCACCCCCCAAGCTAGATCTTAATACCTTAAGGGAAAAACTAAACTCAAGGATTAGTACACAATTTTTAGACTAGATTTAACACAAAAAATGAGGGCCACTCTCCTTCACACATAGGATAAACTCGGTCTCTATCACATAGGATGTCACGCATAGCACTTAAACAATCACAAGGTTTGAACCTATCTAGGATCTGCCACCATTTCTCTTGCCATTTCAAATTTTTGAGTGAGAGATTATGAGATAAAAGCTAAGGAGAAAATAAGAACCAAGAACTCCTTTATGGTTTCTTCTTCTTATTTTTATAATCAAGCCTTGACCCTTCATCTTTCCAATCTTTTGATAGAAGATTCTTGGGAAAACCAACCATCACAACAAGGGAAAGTAATTTTTATTCAAGAAAGGCTAGGATTTCTCCTAACCCCCCTTGCATATTTTCCTCCCTAGTCACGTTTTTCCCCTTACCCAAGGCATCATGATTTATTGGTTGCTCCCTTCCTTCAACTCTAGAATTGTAATTAATGAAATAGAACAATACATCACACGGTAAAGTTTAGTACATAATATTAATATTAGTATCCCAACATTACAAGTATTTAATTACCTCACAAATTTTGGGAAAATTAAAAGGGGGTGTCACATCACTAGTGTGTGGGCTATTCCATCTCACATCAAGGTGAAATTGTCTTACTACATGGTTATGAGTCGTAGATTATGTATGTGGACTTAGCCTTGACCTTAGTGCAATATTCCTAAGATGGTTCTTGACATGGTAATTGATGAGGCTCATCAATAGGTAAATGATATGGACCTTAATGCCACTCTCCAACTTATTAAAATTAACTTTTCTCACATTTCTTTACATGTTTTGTTATATTTTTCTTAGTGAGAAGGGTAAAGATGAGATCTTATGTCATGTGGCCTAATGTGCATTAATTGCGGGATTTTGAGAAATTTTGGCTAGTTAAAGTGCAGGAACTCAAAGTAGACAAGCAACAGGGATTTTAGGAGATTGGATCTCCCTCCTTAACTCCTCACTCAATTAAAGATTCCTCCACCAGATCTCATTAGCTCAAAGTTACAAGCAGCCAATCCACTAAGGTCATTGGAATTCAAGCCAGTGATAGTTGAAGACAATTTGATCTCGAGTTGGGAGCCAAGCCTCCCTAAATTTAAGGAATTTGTTGGTAGCTTCAGTTGTATAAATAAGAAGGCCTAGAGCCTCATTAGGATTTGTCTTTTTTTTATCCAAGAGGAATTTTTGAGCTAAGATATTGTGATTGATAACTCTTATGTATTTTTTATATTTTAATGAAAATTAAAAGCATTCCCTTGATCCAGCACTAAGTTAACTTATAGGGTTGAAATTATTGGGTTAGGGCCCAACCCTAGTAGCTGAGGTTCCTCTTTCTGTACATGTCTTCTTAGGTTACATTCATAGTTAGTTGAAGTGATTTTGGTTTTTTTTAATCTGCAAGTAGTTAGATGATTACTTAGTTTGCTTCCATTTGTGGATAGGTAGATCAGTCGTGCCATAGTGACAATAAACAGGTTAGAAAATCTTGTGATAGTGGCCTTTACCTCATCTCCCTTATGGGATCATCATTTTAGGATTCCATCCACACAACCCAAAAACAAATTTATTGTTTGATTACTACACAACCTAGGGTTTCTTATTGAATAGATCATTGTCTCTAAATTTCTTAGAAGTACCTACAATTGTCATTTTGATCTCCTGAGTTTTCTATGGTTTAGAACCACTTCCATTCATAAACTTAGCCATTAGCTATTAATAACTATGTTTTTCCTCCATTCAACTCATATTTTTCATGTATAAATGAAATTGTGCATAAATGAAGATATGAGTGTATGTTTCTGCAGGAGCTTCTGGTCTACAAGGAGACCTCATCCCATTCGCCTCATCCAAGTCTTCTCCACCTACACTTCCAAAGTCCACCAAACCCTAATCTAAATTCTTGTTTTTTAAGCAAATTGGGCATTTTCCTTGAGCAAATCCAACCATATTGAAGCATTTGACTGAGCCTTGGGTAGTGTGCATCTCCTCTATGCCTTATTTCCCCATCAGATACCTTTCCCACACTTCATTCTACCTTTCCTACCTTCTTATAAGCTTTCGGCTCGTTTACTGTAGTAAAATAAAGCATCCTATAGTAGAACTAGGACATCTTTTAGTACTACAGGAAACCCTGTAGCAGCCTGCTTTAAGCCCAAATTGAGCAAAAATGGTCATATAAGCTTAGATTAGGCCTCCACTTGGCTTCCATATCCTTGAAACTATTCCAGACCTTTTCCCCCATACCTGTCTCCCCTGCCAAATAACAAATTGGTTAAATTAGCATTTTCATTCATAAAATTGAAAATCAAAAAGGATTTTTCTACAAATTTTTAAGTCATCACATGCATGTAACAATCACAGTAATTCTTAGATAAAATTCCATGTTTAGTTAGTCCAGATAACTAGATGTTGTATACAAGGTTAAATTAGGTCCCTTTTGCAAGCAAAATGTGTAGATTCTTAGCTAGATGCTTTCATGTCACTTTATAGCACCTTCCAATTCAACACTTTCATTTCCTAGAGCAGGCAGCATTCCCTTTTTTCATTAAGAATAATTTCCCTTTGCCATTTGGCAGTCAAACTCCTTATAGTCAATAGAATACTGGTTTGAAAAACCCTATTGGTCTATCACCTAGTTGAAAACCAACAAGAGTAGACGATTGCTTCTACTTTGTATACATCACTATCACCTCCAAGTTTGTACAAACCCTGGGTTGATGAAGTAATGTTGATAGCCCTAGGATTTGCAACATTCTTACTGCAATACTGGTGCTTGTCACTTTTTGGTTCCATTGTTAGGGAGGTGTCTAAGTGGATGTTATTTATGCTTTCTTTTTTTCTTCCATTCAGTAAATCGTTGCAATATTTGCTTTCTTTCCAATTCTACAAGTAGTTCCATTCAGAAAATAGTTGCAATCTTTGCTTTCTTTCCAATTCTGCAAGTAGTTCCATTCCGAAAATAGTTGCAATCTTTGCTTTCTTTCCATTCTGCATGTAATTCTACAAAAACCATAAAAAAAACTCCTTTCATGCCTCGTACGAGTAGAGACAACTTAGGAAAACTTTTTCCAAATACCCCCACCGCATCTAACATCCAACCTTCCCTCTTCTTCGGTGGATGTGAGCTAGAGGGCCCATTAGGTGAACAACCAGAGATATTTGAAGATCCTATTAGGTAAGAAGAAGTTACTATTCCGCCCAACCTACACCATGGCTGAAAATAGAAATGGGTTTGAAGACAGAGAAGGAGCTGAGAATAGATTTGAGGGTGAGTTTCCCATCAGAGAAACTAATGGAGATGTTAGGATGAAAAACATAAGCCCCTCTTCCTTTCCTCACTTCCATGGCTTGACCTCAGAGGACACAGATACCTTTTTGTTTGATTTTGTTGTTATATGCAGAACTTATGATTACACCTTTGATGACCAGAAGTTGAAATTATTCCCATCCACCCTCAAAGATGCAGCCTTGCACTAGTTCATGGGTTTACTTGGGGACAACATCAAATGCAACAAGCCTTCAACAATAAGTATAGGGATTATTGCAGGGCCAAATATGCCAAAGAGGAAATTTTTAGAGTGACCTTGGGACATGATGAATCTTTGGAAGATTATGAGGAAAGGTTCCAACTCAGCTATAAAAGGGTTAGGTGCACCCTCAATCCTGAATCACTTATGCTAGTCCTTCTTAGAGGGATCAGGGAAGATCTCATAGAAACCTTAAACATGTTTTCAAGAGGGGACATCTATTAGTTACCCTATGATGATATCAAAACAGATTTCAAAAATCATTCTAGGGCAACCAGAAAGAAGGGTAAGGCTAGTTAATCTTCGGCCAGTTCATTCTCCTCTAACAAATCCATAAAAAGTGAAATTGGGAACATGTTGGAAGACTTCAAGAGTGAAATACATACCCTTTCTCTAAAAATGGAAACCATGTAGAACAAGAGGAAGTAGGAGGAAGCAAAAAGAGCCTTAGTTGTATTCTTCCCTAGATTCACCAGAAGGAACCTAGGAATGAATTTCTATTGAATATTATAGAGACCTTCTCGATTTGTGAGGAGAACCACTCCACACACAATTTCCCTTCTATGCCTGGATTGAAATTTGTGTATCAAGGAACTGAATGGGTGACTAAACAAATCTGTTATATCAACCAAAGGAGGCCTCCAGGACCTCGACCATACTAGAAAGCCATGCAAGGGGCATCCTATTCATATTACAACCCTAACAAGAATGAAACCATTCCCCTTTGGTGCCCTCCTACTCATCCTTCATGGTCCACACTTTCTCCCTGATCTTTCACACCTCAATACCATTCCCAACCTACCCACCAACCATTTCAGCCATATACTCCTCCACAACCTCAGTGAAATGCACCATCCCAAGGGTGGAGACTCCCATACAACCAATATCTAGCCTTACTACCTCCACCTCCATCTCAACCACAGCTCCTTCACCCTACTCCACCTAAGCAACCTAAGATGTCTGCTCAACCAAATCCGAACCCGAACAATAGACAGGCACAATAGTTCTATAGTGGAGAAACATCTTACCCTACCTATGTTGTGGAAATTCAAGAAATCAACCTTAGGTATGGAAGAGTGCTTCCAAATAATCAACCTACATCTCCACCTGGGGAGCTTGAAGAGGAAAAGGAGGAGAGTGTCCCTCAAGTGAATCCACCTCGTTTTCCTGAGAGAATAATCCATCATATACAGCACACCCTAGAAGAGACTGAAATTCTGCGTGAATTGAAAAACTTGCGTGTTAAAATCCCCCTCCTTCAATCTATCAAGGATGTCCCCATCTACAACACGTTAATCAAGGAGAATGTTTCAAACATTCTAGGAGGTGAAAGAAAGACACCCCTACCATTAATGTCATTGGACAATTGTCCGACTTAATGTTGGGGCAAGTGATTTGCCCAAAGTATCTCGATCCTGGAAGTCCAGTAATAGATGTGCACATTGATGGTATCATTTTCCTCGATACCTTGATCGATATTGGGGTTTCCACTAATGTGATGACTACGGATACTATGCTTAAACTGAATCCCCAACGATCATTAAGAAAGACAACAACAATCTTGTAGCTTGTAGACAGGTCCACAGTAACTCCTGAGGGAGTTGTTGAGGATGTGATTGTCTCCATTGACTCCTAAGAATACCTTGTTTACTTCTTAGATCTCCAACCTAAGACCAAGTTCAATGGTTATCCTCTCATCCTTGGAAGGCCATGTTTAGCCACTGCCAATTCTTACATAAGTTTCAGGGCTGGGAATATGACCATTAAAGATGGGCATTTTTCCAAAATATTGGTCTTGTACCCTCCTTCTCAACCATCTTTGGATCATGGCTTACCATTGTGGTTAGAAAAGGAGGAGGGAGATGAAGTCTACTCTTCCACAATCTGTACCCTAGATACTACTATAGGAGGGGGGCAACCTAATGAAGACGACCTGATTGATAAAACACTCCAGAATCAGCCCCCCAACACCATGTCCCTTCAAGAGTTAGTGAAGAAAGATGAAGATAACCCTTGAACTAATATGTTCCTTGTTGAATCAAGTCCTACTCATGTCAAGATGATAGAATTTGGTCCAGAAAGAACATTTAAAATCAACCCCTCTCTCTTTGCACATGAGGAAGAGGAGTTATGTGACGTGCTAAGAAAGCATATGGATGCCTTTTCTTGGAGTTATAAGGACAGGAAGGAAGTGCACCCTTCAGTGTGTACTCACCACATTTACATCAAGGGAAGGTTGCAAGCCATTGCACCAACCTCAAAGGAGAATGAACCCAGCCCTCAAGGATATAGTCAAAGAAGAACTGTAGAAGTTGTTGGATGCAGGGTTCATTTACCCCATCTCAGATAGTGAGTGGGCATTTCCTCTGGTTCTGGTTCCAAATAAAAATAGGAAGTAGAGGATCTGTGTGGACTACAGAGATCTAAACAAAGCTACAAAAAAGGACCATTTCCCTCTAGCTTTCATAGGCCAAGTATTAGATGGTCTAGTAGGAAAGGATTTCTTCTCTTTCTTTGATGGGTTTAGTGGCTACAATCAGTGCCAGATAAGCCCAGAGGACCAAGATAAAACCACCTTCACCTGTCCTTTGGGTACCTTTTTTTATAGAGTCCTTCCTTATAGATTATGCAATGTCTTTGCCACTTTTCAAAGGATAGTCTTGAGCATCTTTGCGGAGCTAGTCCATGACTCTGTGGAAATTTATATGGATGATTTCACCCCCTATGGGTGTGATTTCCTGGAGGCTCTATCTAACTTTGGAAAATTACTAAACAAATGAATTGAAATGAACTTATCCCTTATTCCTGAGAAGTGTGAGTTCTTGATGACTGTATGGACAGTTCTAGGTCACTCAATATCCTAGGAAGGACTGCAAGTGGACCGAAATAAAATCGTTATCATAAAGAGGGTCCCTACTCTTCAGAAGAAAAGGGATGTCAGAAGTTTCTTAGGTTTAGCTAGATATTATAGGAGATCCATAAAAGACTTCAGAAAAGTAGCCTCACTTTTGTTTGGACATTTGGCTAAGGACTCCAATTTTTTATGGTTAGAAAGCTGCCAAGAGGCCCTAAAATCCCTAAAGGACAAGTTGATTATTGAACCTATACTCTGAGACCCAAATTGGGCTCTTCCTTTCCACATCCATGCTACTACTTATGACAAACCTGTAGGATCATCTCTAGGCTAGATAGATGATAAGTTACCTTATGCCATTTACTTCATCAGCAAAAATCTATCCAAGGCTAAATTGAACTATACTGTGACTGAAAAAGAGCTCCTAGTTGTTGTCCATTCCTTGAATAAATTTAGACAGTACATCACTGGTTACCAGACCTTTGTACATACTAACCATGTTGTTATTAAATATTTAATGAACAAGCCTGATGTGATTGCCTGAATTATTAGATGGTTGTTTTTGTTACAACAGTTTGATCTAACTTTCATTGATAAGCCTGGTAGAGAAAATGTAGTTGCATATTTTTTGTCCATATTAGCTTTTCCTATAGGTGGGGAAGGAATGGTTGATGACCAGCTACCGGATGAACATTTATTCACTATTTCAGTTCTCTCTCTGTGGTTTGTTGACATAGCCAACTACTTAGTTCCTGCACAGTTCCCTCCAAATTATTTTTCCTCCAAGGAAAAGAGCATAATTATAAGGAAAAGTGCCCCATTCACTTAGATTGGGGGAAATCTCTTCTAGTTAGGCCTAGATCAAATTCTGAGAAGATGTGTCACGGAGGAGGAATTGTTTGACATCCTTCTGGCATGTCATGATGGGCCTTGTAGAGGTCACTTTGCAGCCAAGAGGACAACCTTCAAGGTAATACAAGTTGGCTAATACTGGCCCACTCTCCAACAAGATGCAAGAAGATATACCATCCAATGCGACTGGTGCCAAAGAATGGAGAAACCTACTCCCAAGGATGAAATTCCTTTTCAACCTCAAGTGACGTTTGAGACATTTGGCAAGTGGGGCATGGATTTCATTGGACACATTGATCCACCTTCAGGACATAAAAAGTACACAATTGTGTGCACTGACTACTTGACAAAGTGGGCTGAAACCAAGGATGTCAAGGTAGCCACAAAAGAGAAAGTGGCTGAGTTCTTGAGGGAGAATGTGTTTCACAAGTTTGGATACCCTAGAGATATAGTCATTGATCAAGGAACTCAAATCATCTAACACATGATTGAGAATATTTTAAGCCAACATAAGATCAAGCACAGGAAATCAACCCCTTACCACCCTCAGGCCAATGGACAAGTAGAAGTTACCGACAGAACATTGGAAAGCATTCTCACAAAGGTTGTGAGCAGCAACAGGAAATATTGGGCTAACAAGTTAGTGGAGGCCACTTGGGCCTACAATACAACTTGGAAGACAACCACTGGTTGCACCCCTTATGATCTTGTCTATGGGAAGAAGGCTCTACTCTCTATTGAGTTTAAGTAAAACACTTTAAGAATGGCATCACAATTGGATTTGGATGTTACAAGGGCATATCAAGGGAGGTTGCTCCAGCTTAATGGGTTAGATGAATTCAGGATGCAGGCCCTCCTACACACAGAGGTGACTCAAGTACAAAGAAATGTCTGGCATGACAAAAATATCAAAGACAAAATGTTTCAAGAAGGTGATTGGGCTCTATTTTATGACTCCGGGTTTAAGGATTTCAAAGGCAAGTTGATGACTGGATGGTTGGGGCCCATATGTGATATAAGTGCCATGACAATGGGGTTGTTCAGATAAGAACCATTGATGAAGAAGGTATCCCTTTTCTTGTCAATGGGTATAGATTGAAAGCCTACAAAAAACCTCTTTCACAGGAACAGTTCGTCAGTAGTATCAGTAAGTTAGTGATGGTTATTGGAGATGTCTCGACTTCCACCTCACTAAATTCTTGAAGACTATTGAATTTTTGAAAAAAATGAAAAAAATAAAAATACAATAAGAGACATAGGTAAAAACCTCCATGAGGCACCTAAGGCCCACTTTTGGGTTGAAAACCTCCTTGAGGCATCCCAAGAGTGAAAGAAAAAACAAGAAAAAATAAAAAGATCCTTGGGTGAAAACCTCCCTTAAGGCGCCTAAGGTAGGAAAAAAGGTTTAAAACCTCCTTTGAGGCAACCTCGTTGTCTTTTAAAAAGAAAAAAAACAAAACAAAACAAAATTTTATGGAAAGGACCTCAAACCTGCCCACTCATAACAGTTCCTAATTTTTGTAGGTTTTCAAAGAAATAAAGGACACCAAGTTCAGAGGGAATTAAGCCAAGAAAAACCTATTCTTCCTTCATTCATTTCATATATTCCATGACCACCATGTCTCATGCATCCATACTCATCTCCAACCATCAAAAATCCAATTTGCAGGCAATTTTTTACCTTCTATAGGATTTCTTGTAGTTACTACAAGAGATTCCTATAGTACTACAGGAAGTCCTAAAAATACACAGGAATGAAATCTCAGTTGAAAAATAATAATTCATGCCTATTTAGAGTTAAAATAGGAGGCCATTTACCTCACCACATCTCAACCAACACCATTTCATGACCATGTCACCCATTGTGTCCATCAAGAAATCCACTTAGAAAAAAATAAAAAAATAAAAAAGAGAGAAAAAAACAAGGAAAACTAAGAAAAGTCCAAGGTTCATACCATCAGTAGCCTACCTCATCTACCACTCCATCTTCCCCATTAACACCCCTTCCACTCCTAATTCAACACCTATTCCTCCTCTAAGAAATATAGATATATATATATATATATATATATATATATATATATATTATATATATATATATATATATATATATATATATATATATCAAAAAGAGGCAGCTACAAAATTTCCTATAGTACTACAAGAAACCTTGTAGTAGCCTATATTGTAACAACAATAGTCTCCAGGCTCCTCCTTTAGCATCCATGTAGAGGATGAGTATCATCACTCCTGCAGGAACTATGGCACCTATCCAAATCTTAGCAACAACAAAAGAGGCCAGCACCTGCACATCACAACAAAGAAGACAACCTATCAGCCAGATGAAATCAACAAAACAAGAGAAAAAAAGAATATGTACCTGAACCAGAAGAAGCACAACAAAGCCACCCTAAAGCACGCATCAACAGAGCAAAGGAAGCCACATGTATGGCACCTCATCCACACTCTCTCCTAAGTACAAATATGATAAAATTGTAAGAAAATGAAAAAGTTGGTTTTATAAGCTGAAGGTGGCTAGTTAACTTGGCCACCCTTAGCCTGAAAATAAAAATTTAAGCTCTAGTCAGCAAGACACATGGCAAGGTCACATTAAAGCAAATGAGTCAGAAAGGTGGTCAAGTTAAGTTTATAAGGATTGGGTGATGATTATGCGAAAGAGATACATGATAACTAATAGTGGGCCAACGGTCCAAAAGGAGAAATTGTGTACCCAGCCAATCAACACATCGCTCCAAGGAATCAACCATAAATAGAAAATTTCCATAACTTTCATGCATTACATAGTTCATTTCGAGATTTTGAGAACTAGGACCACCTAGAGGAGCCATCGAAGAAGAAAGCTAGTCTCGGCCATCCTGCAATGAGCACCTACAGGAAACACAGAAGAACTACAGGAAATAGTGGGAGTTGTCAAGAACTCTATGAGGGAGTGCCTAGGGCCCATCTAGTCAAAAATTATCTTCAAACAAGGCATTACAGTGAAAGGTAGATGGCTCATATCCTCTGTTTTTTAATTTTGTAGCTAGAAAAGAGGAAAGGAAAAGAAATTTTCATTTTTTTCCTAGTAATCACAGTGTGCATAGAGATGGATAGCATTGTGTGGAGGAACTGTGTGGAGATAAAGGGAGAATTGTAGTCATCACCCTCATAAAATCTAAACCCTCAGTCACCTAGGAAAGCTCTTAAGCTAAAGCCACCAAACTACATACAATCAGATTGACAGAGAGAGAAAATGGCAGGACGTTTCAATAGAAGGAAGCCCACAAGAACATCTTGAATACATCTCCATTCCCCTGTGGTAGAGATATTTAGAATACATCAATGGTTGGGATTCTTCGAGCTACTTAGAGTATATGATGATGATGTAGCTCGGGAATTTGTAATGTCACTAACACCTCAACCTAGAGTCGGTGCAACTTATGTGGTGAGAGTATTGTCAGTAACAATTACCCCTGAAATCATTCGCACAATCACTACACTTCCTCTAGGTTTACAATGGAGAAATGAGGATAAAATTAGCATCACTTATGCCAAGAAAAACAAATTATTAGAAGATGAGGAGCCAATTGAGGACAAAAATGGGATTAGAAGGGAGAGCATTCCATATCCTTGGGATGAAGTAAGCTATCACATTCTCAAGTATATTTCTTGTGAGGGAAGGCTCAATATAGTCTATGGTTACCAGTTTAGATTCCTCCATGAGCTAATATTGGGAGAAGATTTATCTCCTAATATAAGAATTAGTGTGCCCTACTTCTTGTTGCAAACAATAATAGACATGAGCATCAAGGTACAGGAATGAAAGCATTAGTAGCTGGCACATCATGGACTAATCAAGCTCATACTAGAAGATGCCTTAAGCCATTTAAGAGTCCCTATTTTGTGGTCCACATTTACAGACATGGACATGGAAGATGTAATTGAAGCAATTGAGTATGAAAGAGACCCAACCTCCAGAGGTGAGGAAGAGGAAGAAGAACCAGAAGAAGAAGAGGAAGAATAACATGAAGAACAAGAGTAAGAAGAGCCTAAAGAAGAGCAAGAAGAACCTGAAGAAGAAGAAGAGGAAGAGCGAGAGGAAGAAGAGGAGGCGGAGACAAATAAAACAAAGGGTGAGAAGAACATTGGGGAAGAAGCACAAAAGGATGAGACAAGCCCTAAAACACATATCAAGAAGGGGAGGAATCCCCAAGAGTGTCTCATGAACCCACAAAGAAGGAGGCAGTTGCTGCCTTGACTGCCCTAAGCACACCCATAAAGTCAACAGGAAAAATACAAAGGCAGACTCCCCTATATTTCAAAACAAGGAGGAGCACTAGGATAAAATAGGGGAGGCGACAAACACCTACCAAGACTCCTATTATCATTTAAGACTCACCAAAAGGACAAGAAAAACTAGTCTCCTCATAAATGAAAGGTGAAGAGGGCACATCAAAACAGGCTTCCCCAAAGTCACCAATCACCAATGTTAGGCAACCTTTCACCAGGTCAACTTCAGCAAAGAAAATCAAAGAACCTTTGATCCCCTTTCAAAAAGGGAAAAGCTTCCTACAAGAAACACAGACATTCCTACAGGAAACTTTGTCAACACTACAGGAAACATAGAAAAAGTAGCAGGAAGGAAAGTAGGGATAAAGGAAAGGAAAGGAAGTAGCAACACAAGTACAAGGGGAGACAGATACTCGAAATATAGTGAAGGGAGAATCCCAAGAGCTACAAGAACCTAGCCCACAACCCAATCTCAGCTCCTATTATAGATCCATTGAAGGATGCAGAGTAATTCATAGAAATTTTCCATCCCTCTATTCTTTGAGTCTGAAAAAGAGAGAGCAAGTACACATCGTTGGATGCAAATTACTAAATCAAAGAATGTAGAGGATTTGGGCCATATGGAAGAGAAGTTTCTAGAGATGGGTAGGGAGTTGAGAGAGATAAGAGATAGGGAAAGAGTGATGAAATCTCAACTAGAGGCTGAGAACACATGGTTGAGGAGGCAGGTATAGGAAAAATAAAGCCAATTGGCAACTATTGCAAGCATCTCTATGGAGGCACTCTAGTGCAGGATGCCAGCAAAATCATATCCCTTGTACCTAAAAGATCAATGGTTGCAATTTAAGATAAATACCCTAGCATAATGAGGGACTATGCCTCTCCAAGACTATAGGCAGTTCATTGAGATCTGTGACCAAAGCATCCTAGAGGATAGGGCCAAGATATATGAATTCCTTTTTACATAACTTGGCCTTAACATACTTGAATATGTGGGACCCCACTACAAAGTTGGGGGAATTATAATTGATGGCCTTGTCATCATGGATGAGTCATGAGGAGGCCAAGGCTAAGCAAGTAAAGGGAGTGTTGGAAAGCGAGGAAAATTATCCCCTTTACATAAGAGCAGAACAGATCAATTCCATGGTTGTGATTAGAACCCACAACCTCATCGTCAATGATCCCCAGCTTGCACCAAGATACCTAGCTACACAAGAGCAATGAAAGACATGGACATATATTAAGTTGCTCATAGGATGAGCAACACTTTCAGTAGGGGGGTGATGATGAGACTCATCAATAGGTAAATTATATGGACCTTAATGCCACTCTCCATCTTATAAAAATAAACTTTTCTCACATTTCGTTACATGTTTTGTTATATTTTGCTTAGTTAGAAGGGTAAAGATGAGATGTTATGTCATGTGGCCTAATGTGCATTAATTGCAAGATTTGGAAAAATTTTGGATAATTAAAGTGCAGGAATTAGAAGTAGACAAGAAAGAGGGGTTTTACGAGATTGGACCTCCCTCCTTAACTCCTCACTCACTCAAAGATTCCTCCATTAGATCTCATTATCTCAGAACTACAAGCAACCAAGCCACTGATGTCATTGGCAGCCAAGCTAGTGATAGTTGAAAACAAGTTGATCCTGAGTTGGGAGCCAAGCCTCCCTAAATTTAAGGAATATATTGGTAGCTTCAGTTGTATAAATAAGAAGGCATACAACCTTATTAGGATTCGACTTTTTTTGTTGTAGCCAAGAGGCATTTTCGAGCTAAGACATTGTGACTGATAACTCTTATGTATTTTTGATATTTTATTTAAAATGAAAAGCATTCCCTTGATCCAACACTGAGTTGACTCAGAGGGATAAAGATCTTGGGTTAGGGCCCAACCCTAGTAGCAGAGTTTCCTCTTTTTGTACATGTATTCTTAGATTACACTCATAGTTAGTTGTCGAAGTGATTTTGGCTTTGTTTAATATGCAAGTAGTTGGATGATTACATAATTTGCTTCCATTTATGGATAGATAGATCAGTGGTACCATAGTGACAGTAAACACGTAAGAAAATCTTGTGATAGTGGCCTTTACCTTATATCCCTTATGGGATCAGGATTTGACGATTCCATTCACACAGCCCAAAAATAGATTTATTGTTTGATTATTGCATAACCTAGGGTTTCTTGTTGAATATATCAATGTGTCTAAATTTATTAGAAGTATCTGCAATTGTCATTTTGATCTCTTGAGTTTTCTATGGTTTAGAAGCACTTCCATTCATAAACTTAGCCATTAGCTATTAATAACTCTATTTTTCCTCCATTCAACTCATCTTTTCCATGTATAAATGAAATTGTGCATAAATGAAGAATAGAGTGTATTTTGTTGCAGGAGCGTCTAATCTACAGGGAGACCTCGTCTCATTTGCCTCTTTCAAGTCTTCTCCACCTATGCTACCAAATTCCACCAAACCCTAATCCAAATTATTGTTTTGTAAGAAAAGTGGGCATTTTCCTTGAGGAAATCCAACCATCTTGAAGCATTTGACTAAGCCTTGGGTAGTGTGCACCTCCTCTATTCCTTATTTCCCCATCAAACACCTTTCCCACTATTGGGTCCCGATAATACTAGTGATTACTATTATAGTTGTACCCCTTATTAATATTGTTGTGCCCATATTGTTACTATTGTGCCCCATAGAAGCCCACTATTATTATTATTGTGCCCTTACATTATTATTGTTATGTAGG
>APFE031607814.1:82711-122106 GCA_000404065.3 Pinus taeda
CAAGAATTGTTCATTTATGTAATGTAAAGGAGGTTGCCCCCTCAAAGAGGCTGAATTCTAAGGCGTTGATCTATCTTTTCTATCTTTTCTTGAGTTGGTTTCATAACACCCACACTTCATTCTACCTTTCCTACCTCCTTATAAGCTTTTGTCATGTTTCCTATAGTAAAACAGGGCATCCTGTAGTAGAACTAGGACATCCTGTAGTACTACACGAAACCATGTAGCACCTGTTTTAAGCCTGAATTGAGCAAAAATGTTCATCTGAGCTTAGGTTAGGCCTCCACTTGGCTTCCGTACCCTCGAAAATATTCCAGACCTTTCCCCCATACTTGTCTCCCCTGCTAAATAACAAATTGGTTAAATTATCATTTGCATTCATAAAACTAAAAATCAAAAAGGATTTTTCTACAATTTCTAAGTCAGCTCATGCATGTAGCAGTCAGTGGTTCTTAGATAAAATCGCATGCTTAGTTAGCCCAGATAACTAGATGTTGTATATAAGGTTAAGTTAGGTCTCTTTTGCAAGCAAAATGTGTAGATTCTTAGCTAGATGATTTCATGTCACTTTATAACTCCTTCCAATTCAACACTTTCATTTCCTAGAGTAGGAAGCATTCCCTTTTTGCATTAAGAATAATTTTCCCTTTACCATTTGGCAGTCAGACTCCTTATAGTTAATAGAATATTGGTTTGAAAAACCCTATTGGTCTATCACCCCAGTTGAAAAGTCACAAGAGTATACCATTGCATCTACTATGTATACAGCACTATTACCTCCAAGTTTGTATGAACCCTAGGTTGGTGAAGTAAAGTTGGCAGCCCTAGGAGTTGCAGCATTCTTGCTGCAATATTGGTGCTCATTACTTTTTGGCATTGTTTTCAGGGAGGTGTGTAAGTAGATGTGATTTCTACTTTCTTTTTCTCTTCCATTCAGTAACTCATTGTTATCTTTGTTTTCTTTGCAATTCTAGAAGTAGTTCCATTCAGGAAATAGTTGCAATCTTTTCTTTCTTTCCAATTCTGCCAATAGTTCCATTCATAAAATAGTTGGAATCTTTTCTTTCTTTCCATTCTACAATTAATTTTGAATAAACCCTAAACAAAAAAAAACAAACTTCTTTCATGCCTCGTAGGAGTATAGACCACTTAGGAAAAACGTTGGCAAATGCCCCCACCACATCTAACAGCCAACCTTCCCTCTTCTTCGGTGGTTGTGAGCTAGAGGACCCATTAGGCAAACAAACAGAGATCTTTGAAGATCCTATAGGGGAAGAAGAAGAGACCATTCCACCAACCTACACCACAGCTGAAAATAGAAATGGGATTGAAGACAGAGAAGGAGTTGAGAATAGATCTAAGCGTGCTTTTCCCATCAGAGAAACTAATGGAGATGCTAAGATGAAAAACATAAACCCCTCTTCCCTTCCTCACTTCCATGGCCTAACCTAAAAGGACCTGAATACCTTTTTGTTTGAGTTTGTTGTCGTATGCAGAACTTATGATTACACCTCTGATTACCAAAAGTTGAAATTGTTCCCATCCACCCTCAAAGATGCAGCCTTGCGCTGCTTCATGGGTTTAACTAGGGACAATATCACCACCTGAGCTTAGATGTAACAAGCCTTCAACAATAAGTATATGGATTGTTGTAGGTCCAAGGATACCAAAGAGGAAATTTTTAGAATGACCTCGGGACATGATGAATCTTTGGAAGATTATGAGGAAAGGTTCCAACTCAGCTATAAAAGGGCTAGGTGCACGCTCGATCTTGAATCACTTAAGCTAGTACTTCTTAGAGGGATCAGGGAATATCTCCTAGAGACCCTAAACCTGCTGTCAAGAGTGGACATCTATCAGTTACCCTATGATGATATCAAGACAATTTTCAAAAATAATTCTAGGGCAGCCAAAAATAAGGGTAGGGCTAGTCAATCTTTGTCCAATTCGTCCTCCTCCAACACATCCATAAAAAGTGAAATTGGGAACATGTTGGAATACTTCAAAAGTGAAATGTTGCATACCCTTGCTCTGCAAATGGACACCATGCAGATCAAGAGGATGCAGAAGGAAGAAGAAAGAGCCTTAGTTGTCTTCTGCCCTAGATGCACTAGAAGGAATGCTAGGAACGAATATCCATTGAATTTTATAGAGATCTGCTCGGTCTATGAGGAGAACCACTCCACAGACAAGTTCCTTTCTCTGTCTGGATTGAAAGTTGTGTATAAAGGAATTGAAGTGGTGATTGAACAACTATGTTATATCAACCAAAGGAGGCCTCAAGGACTTTGACCATACTAGCAAAGCATGCAAGAGGTATCCTATTCATATTATAACCCTAACCAGAATGCAGTCATTCCCCCTTAGTGCCCTCCTACTCATCCTTCATGGTTCACACCTTCTCGCTGGTCTTTCACACCTCAATATCGTTCCCAACCTACCCACCAATTACTTTAGCCATATACTCCTCCACAGCCTCAGTGGAATGCACCATCCCAAGGGTGGAAACCCCCATACAATCAATCTCCAGCCTTACTACTTCCACCTCCATCTCAACCACATCTCCTTCACCCTTCTCCACCTAAGAAACCTCAGATTCCTGTTCAACCAAATCTGAACCTGAACAACAGACAGGAACGATAGATCTACAGTGGAGAAACATCTTATCCTTCCTATGCTATGGAAATTCAAGAAATCAACCTCATGTGTGGAAGAGTGCTTCCAGATAATCGACCTCCATCTCCACCTAAGGAGCTTGAAGAGGAAAAGGAGGAGAATGTCCCCCAAACGAATCCACCTCCTTTTCCTAAGAGATTAATCCAGCCTATCCAGTACACCATGGAAGAGACTGAACTTCTTGATTAATTGAAAAAACTATGTGTTAAAATCCCATTCCTCCAAGTTATCAAGGATGTCCCCATTTACAACAAGTTAATCAAGGATAAATGTTTCAAACATTCTGGGAGGCGAAAGAAAGACACCTCTACCATTAATGTCATATGACAATTGTCCAACTTAATGTTGTGGTGGGTGATTTGCCCAAAGTATCTAGATCCTGGAAGTATTTTGGTAGATGTGTACATCAATGGTATCATTGTCCCCCATACCTTGTGTTGTCACTCACTACAAAATGGGTTTTCAGTTGCCCAAAGTGAAAAATATCAGTGAAGTATGAATCCATATTGCAAGCCATAGAAGCTCTCAAAGCTAAATCTGACCCTCTCCATTGGATAGTGCTCGGAATAAGCTTTCCAACAGTATGTGAAGGCACAAAAATGGACTTATGGATCAGAATATATGGCATGTAGAAGTTCAGGTGTTTTGTTTCCTTTGAAATGAAGGAGAAGAGCATATCAGAGGTTCGAGAGCATCTCGCAAATCACAAATCAAAGGATCAGGCATATCGGCAGGATGAATTGATGACCGGCGATCACAACAACACAAATATATCGTAAATTATCAATTGGTGATATTCAACTGACCACTCTTAAGAAATCGCAGGGAGAATATGTCGATATTACAAATCACCAGGAAAGGCCAAAAGTGATTTACAAAGGAAATTAGTGAAAAACCAAGGGAAGATGGGCCTTTTTTCTTTCCTCTAGAGGGCCACGTGGAGAAATACTATTGGTCCCGATAAATCCATGTGGCATCTGACGTCATCATGACGTGGTAGTACGGAGGACACGTGGCATGTAGATCTAGCATTTTCAAGGGTATAAAGAGGGCAAATCTGGGTGACACGTGTCACCACTTAGGAAGTGTCGCATTACAGTGGCGACATCACATCAGAAATTGAAAATCATAGGTTGAGGCTTATCGGCACTTTGTAACACAGTGCACACATGGGAAAGTGCGATAAAGGGGCTCCAATGTGGGGGGCTGGTCCACGGTCACAAAGGCATAAAAAAAAACCAAAGATCGAGCTGGAGGCCGAGCACTAAAGGGTTATTGCAATTAGAGATCGCAAACATGTTGTGGCTCCAATATAAAGGCCCTAACTAGAAACCTTCGATGTAGAGGAGTTCCGATATTTGGCTGAGCACGCAGTCACTAGAGGAACTTAAAGGAAATGAGCACAAAGCACTTTATAAAAGGAAAAATGCCCCCGGACAAGATTCTAAAGGCTCTAGCACCTTAGGGCTAAGCCCCAGGTCATGGCCCCCCGCTCATATGAGAAGAAAGGTAGAAAGGGGCTAAACCAAAGGGGGCCAAAGGTGATCGAGACTCAATGTTTTGTAACACCTTTTAGAATAAAAGTCTCGATACAGTGATGCCCCAATAGTATGGTGCAAGGCTTTGAAGGTGGATGGGTCAGTAGTTGAGGCATTGAATGAACGCATGGTGCAACGGTAAATCAGTATGGGGACTCAAGAAGAATTAATGCCTCAGTGTGGAGCTCCACTAAGTAATAAATGTAAATAACTGCCCAGACAAACTCTGATTCTGCTCTGTGACAAGCAAACACAGTAGATCGATACCAACTCCAGAGAGTGGTGAAGCCAGACAGTTAAGGAAAAAGCGACAGGAACCAGCTGAGCAGCTAGAGGGACACATTGTGGCAGAAACCTAGCCTGATCAAGGGCCTTCACAGGAACCGTAGAATGATATTTTCCTCCATCATCATTCAGTTTCATTTGTTTCTATTTTTATTTCATTTCTATTATTCTGTAATTTCTATATTTCCAAGAATGTAATCAAATCTGAATGAAATCATTTTGGGGCAACAAAGCCTTGCACGTCGAGACAACTAGTCTAGCAGACAATTGGATGCTCAGGCTAAGATATTTTTGTAATTAATTTCCAAGATCTACCTCTCCTTTTAAAAGGGAGGAAGAAATACTTAATACAGGTTCCGAAATTCTACACCCGTAGTGGGTCCAAATTCTGTGGTTCCACTTTGATTCTAATTACATGTTCCTGAGGGACTGGAGTGATGTATCGCTAAATGCAAATGGATTGGTGAATTGGACTCATTTTGAAGATTAATGAAACTCTTTGGTGATTCCAATAATGGCAAAGCGCAGTATGTTTTCCCCTCCATAAATCTCTTTTCATACACGTTTTTCTTTCTCTGAAATTGTGTAATGAAGCTGTCGATATCATCCTCCCATGGTTATATGTATGCTGCTAAATAGAGAACAATACCTCAAGTAATTATAGATTTACTTGTGTTAGTCTATAAACTACAGTACCTATGTATAAAAGAGATTTATTTACGTTATTCGATTAACCTGCAGTACTTGTATGGACACGGATTTACGTACGATGTTTGGTGATAAATGTACCCATGAGATATATGGCATGAAACCTTAATTAGCACTCTGTAATTCATGTTATTCCAACTCTTCTGCCTTCCATCCTTCTGTCAGAACATTGATGCTTAGAATTTTGTCTTGTCTACATCCCTATGCATGTTTTTCCTTCCTTTCTCACCTCCTCTTCACCTTTACTACAACTCCAATATTAAGCTACCTATTCTTGTGTGTCAGCCACCAGAACAAGACATTCCTCCTTGAGATCAGCCTGATTCACCGATTGAGCATTTGGATCCATGTATTGGCTTGAGTTTACCTTGATGAAGGGCTATTGAACCAAGCCCTTTTATTCTCTTTTTCAAATTTCTTGACAATTGGAGTGCAACATAATATCCCAGATAATCTCAAATGCACTCCTCTCTTTAAGATGTCCTAGAAATTGGTCTACAATCAACCCAAAGACGGTCTCTAGGAAGCTTTCTATATCTCCTGAAGCACTTATGCTACAGGTTCTAGAAAAATTGACAACACCTTGATCGATCTTGGGGATACCATCAATGTGATGACTAAGGAGACTATTCTCAAACTTAATCTCTAAGGATCATTAAAAAAGACCACAATAGTCTTGCAACTTACAAACAAGTTGACAGTAACTCCTGAGGGAGTTGTTGAGGATGTGATGGTCTCCATTGATTCCTGGGAATACTCTTCTAACTTCTTAGTTCTCCAACCTAAGACCAAGTTCAATGGTTATCCTCTCATCCTTGGAAGGCCATGGTTAGCCACTGTTGATGCTTACATAAGTTGTAGGGTTGGGAATATGACTATTAAAAATGGGCATTTTTCCAAACAATTGGTCTTTTACCCTCCTTCTAAACCATCTCTAGAGCATGACTTACCTTTGTGGTTAGAAGAGGAGGAGGAAGATGAATTCTACTCTTCCCCAATTTGTACCCTAGATGCTACTAAAGGAGGGGGGCAACCTGATGAAGATGACCTGATTGAGAAAATCCTCCAAAATCAGCCCCCCAATACCATGTCTCTTGAGGAGTTAGTGAATAAATCTGAAGATAACCCTTGGAATAATTTGTGCTTAGATAACTCAAGTCCTACTCATTTCAAGATGATAGAATTTGGTCGAGAAAGAACATTGAAAATCAATCCCACTCTCTCTCTCTGCGCATCAGGAAGAGGAGTTATTTGACATGCTAAGAAAGCATCTAGATGCCTTTCCCTAGAGTTATAAGGGAATGCACCCTTTGGTGTGTACGCACCACATTTACATCAAGGAAGGCTACAAGCTAGTGCGCCAAACTCAAAGGAGAATGAACCCAACCCTCAAGGATATAGTCAAGTAAGAATTGCAGAAGTTGTTGGATGCAGGGTTCATTTACCCCATCTCAGATAGTGAGTGGATGTCTCCTTTGGCCCTGGTCCCAAAGAAAAATGGGAAGTGGAGGATATGTGTGGACTACAGAGAGCTAAACAAAGCCACAAAAAAGGACCATTTCCCTCTACTTTTCATTGACCAAGTATTAGATGCTCTGGCAAGAAATAAGTTCTTCTCTTTCATGGATGGGTTCAGTGGTTACAATCAAATCTAGATCTTCCCATAGGACCAAGATAAAGCCACCTTCAATTGTCCTTGGGGTACCTTTTCTTATATAATCCTTCCTTTTGGATTATGCAATGCCCCTGCCACTTTTCAGAGGGCAGTCTTGAGCATCTTTGCGAAGCTAGTCCATGACTCTGTGGAAATTTATATGGATGATTTCACCCCCTATGGGTGTGATTTCCTAGAGGCTCTCTCTAACTTGGGAAAAGTATTAAACAAATTCATTGAAATGAACTTATCCCTTAGTTCTGAGAAGTGTGAGCTCTTGATGACTGCAGGGACAGTTCTAGGTCACTCAATATCCCAGGAAGGATTGCAAATGGACCGAAATAAAATCATTATCATAAAGAGGGTCCCTATTCCTCGGAAGCAAAGGGATCTCAGAAGATTCTTAGGTTTAATTGGATAGTATAGGAGATTCATAAAATACTTCAGCAAGGTAGCCTCACCTTTTCTTGGACTATTGGCCAAGGACTCCGAATTTTTATGGTCAGAAAGCTGCCAAGAGGTCCTAGAAACCCTAAAGGAAAAGTTGACTATTACACCTATACTCTCATGCCCAAATTGGGCTCTTCCTTTCCACATCCATGTTGATGCCTCTCACAAAGTTATAGGAGTATCTATATTCCAGATAAATGACAAGTTACCTTATGCCATTTACAACATCAGTAAAAATCTATCCATGGCTAAATTGAACTATACTGTGACCGAAAAAGAGCTCCTAGATGTTGTCCATTCCTTGAATAAATTTAGACATTACATCACTGGTTACTAGACCTTTATACATATTGATCATGCTACTATTAAATATTTGATGAACAAGCTTGATGTGAATGCCTGAATTATTAGATAGTTTCTTTTGCTACAACAGTTTGATCTAACTATCATTGAGATGCCTGGTAGAGAAAATGTAGTTGCAGATTTTTTGTCCAGATTGGCTTTACCTGTAGGTGAGGAAGGAATGGTTGATGAACAGTTGCCAGATGAGAATTTATTTGCTATTTCAGTTCTCTCTCAGTGATTTGCTAACACAGCCAACTACTTAGTAGGTGCACATTTCCCTCCAAATCTGTCCTCCAAGGAAAAGAGCATAATTATAAGGAAAAGTGCCCCATTCACTTGGATTGGAGCCAATCTCTTCAAGCTAGATCCAGATCAAATTTTAATAAGATGTGTGAGGGAGGAAGAAGTTTTTGACATCTCTCTGGCCTGTCATGATGGGTCTTGTGGAGGTCACTTTGCAGCGAAGAGGACAGCCTTCAACGAACTACAAGATAGATATTATTGGCCCACTCTCCACCAAGATGCAAGAAGATATACTAGCCAATGTGACCAATGCCAAAGAATGGGGAAACCTACTCCCAGGGATGAAATTCCTTTGCAACATCAAGTGACTTTTGAGCCATTTGACAAGTGGGGCATGGATTTCATTGGACCCATTAATCCACCACTAGGACAGAAAAAGTACATAATTGTGTGCATTTATTACTTGAAAAAGTGGGCTAAAACCAAGGTTGTCAAGGTAGCCACAGAAGAAAAAGTGGTTGAGTTCTTGAGGGAGAATATGTTTTACATATTGGATACCCTAGAAACCTAGTCACTGATCAGGGCACTAAATTCACCTCACACATGATTGAGAATTTGTTAGGCCGGAATAAGATCAAGCACAGGAAATCAACTCCTTACCACCCTCATGCCAATGGACAAGTAGAATTTACCAACAAAGCATTGGAAAGCATTCTCACAAATCTAGTGAGCAGCAGTAGGAAAAATTGGGTTGACAGACTAGAGGAGGCCACTTGGGCATATAATACTGGTTGCACCCCTTATGATCTGGTCTATAGGAAGAAGGGTCTGCTCTGCATTTAGTTTGAGTACAAAACTTTAAGAATGGTAGCACAGTTGGATTTGGATGTTACAACAGCACAATAAGAGAGGTTGCTCTAGTTCAATGGGTTAGATGAATCCAGGATGTAGGCCCTCCTACACACAGAGGTAACTCAAGTATAAAGAAAGGTTTGGCATGAAAAAAATATCAAAGACAAAATGTTTCAAGAGGGTGATTGCGCTCTGCTATATGACCCCAGGTTCAAGGATTTGAAAGGCAAGTTGATGACCAGATGGTTGGGCCCATATGTGATAGAAAAGTGCCATGACAATGGGGTTGTTCAGATAAGAACCATTGATGAAGAAGGTATCCCCTTTCTTTTCAATGGGTATATATTTAAAGCCTACAAAAAACCTTTGTCAAAGGAAGAGTTCGTCAGTAGTATCAGTAAGGCAGTGATGGTGATTGGAGGTGTCTCGGCTTCCATCTCACCGAATTCTTGAAGATTGTTGAATTAAAAAAAAAAAAATGAAAAAAAGAAAAAGACAATAAGAGACCTAGGTAAAAATCTCCATGAGGTACCTAAGTCCCACTTTTGGGTTGAAAACCTCCTTGAGGCAGCCCAAGAGTGAAAGAAAAAAGAAGAAATAATAAATGATCCCTGGGAGAAAACTTCCCTTGAGGCGCCTAGGGCAGGAAAATAGGTTGAAAACATCCTTTGAGGTGACTTGGTTGTCTTTCAAAAAAAAAAAAAAAAAACAAGAGTGTTATGGCAGGGAACTCAAACCTGCCTACTCATAACAGTTCCTGGTTTTTGCAGGTTTTCAAGTAAATGAAGGACACCGAGTTCAGAGGGCATCAATCCAAACAAAACCCCATCCTTTCTTCATTCATTTCATATCTTACATGACCACCATATCTCATGCATCCATACTCATCCCCAACCATCAAAAATCCAGTTTGCGGGCAATTGTTTGACTTCTATAGGGTTTCCTATAGTTACTACAGGAGTTTCCTGTAGTACTACACGAAGTCCTTAAAATCTACAGGAATGAAATCTTGGTTGAGAAATAATAATGTAAGCATGTTTTGGGTTGAAAGAGAAGGCCATTAACCTCACCACATCTCAACCAACACCATTTCATGACCATGTCACCCTCTGTGTCCATCAAGATTATCCACTTAGAAAAAAAGATAAATTTTAAAATTTTAAAATTAAAAAAAAGAGAGAGAGAGAGAGAAAAAAGCAAGGATATCAAAGAAAAGTCCAAGGGCCATACCATCAGTAGCCTACCTCACCTAACACTCCATATTCCCCATTTCCACCCCTTCTACTCCTACTTCAACACCTATTCCTCCTCCAAGAAAAAAAACAAAAAAGAAAATAGAAAGAGGCGACTACAGGATTTCCTGTAGTACTACAGGAAACCCTGTAGCAACCAATATTGTAGCAGTAGCATTCTCCAGGCTCCTCCTTCAACATCCATGCAGAGGAAGAGTATCATCACCCTTGCAAACACTATGGCACCTATCCAAAGCTTAACAGCAACAGAAGAGGCCAACACTTTCACATCACAATAAAGAAGACAACCTATCAGTCAGATGAAATCAAGAAAACAAGAGCAAAGAGAGAAGATGTACCTAAAATAGAAGAAGCACAGCAAATCCACCCTCCATCATGCATCAAACAAGCAAAGGAAGCCATAGGTATGACAGCTCATCCACACTCTCTCCTAAGTACGAATATGATAAAACTGTAAGAATATGAAAATTTTGGTTTTATAGGTTGAAGGTGGTGAGTTAACTTGGTCACCCTCAACCTGAAAACAAAAAGTTAAGTTCTAGTTAGCAAGACACGTGGCAAGGTCACATCAAAGGAAATGAGTCAGAAAGGTGGTCGATTTAAGTTGTACAGCAGTGGGTAATGATTACGAGAAAGGGCTACATGATAACTAATAGTGGGCCAATGGTCCAAAAGGAGAAATTGCGTACCTAGCTAGCCAGCACACTGCTCCAAGGAATCGAGCATAAATGTAAAAGTTCCCTAACTTTCATGAAACACATCATTTATTTCAATATTTAGAGAACTGAGACCACCTAGAGGATCCATCAAAGAAGAAAGCTAGTCTCGGCCATCCTATAGTGAGCATATACAGGAAACACAGAAAAACTATAGGAAATAGTGGGAATTGTCAAAAACTCTACGAGGGGGTGCCTAAGGCCTAGATATTCAAGAATTCTCCTCAAACAAGGCATTAAAATGAAAATTAGGTGGCCCATATACTCTGTGTTTTAATTTGATATCTAGAAAAGAGGAAAGGAAAAGAAATTTTCATTTTTTTCCTAGTAATCACAGTGTGCATAGAGATAGACAGAATTATGTGGAGGAATTTTTTGGAGATAAAGGGAGAATTGTAGTCATCACCCTCCTAAAATATAAACCCTTAGTCATCTGGGAAATATCTTAAGCTAAAGCCACCAAACTACATACAATCAAATTGACAGAGAGAGAAAATGGTAGGAGGTGTCTACAGAATGGAGCCCACAAGAACATTTAGAATACAACTCCATCCCCTTATGGTAGAGATATTTAGAAGGCATCAATGGTTGGGAGTCTTTGTGCTACTTAGAGGATATGATGATGATGTAGCTTAGGAATTTGCAATGTCACTAACACCTCAAGCTAGCTTCAGTGTCACTTCTACAATGAGAGGATTCTAAGCAACAATTACCCCTAAAAGCATTAGCAGAATCACTACACTTCCTCTAGGTTTACAATGGAGAAAAGAGGATAAAGCTAGCAGCACTTATGCCAAGAAAAACTTTTTCTTGGAAGATGAGGATCCAATTGAGGACAAAAATGGGATTAGAAGGGAGAGCATTCCATATCCTTGGGATGAAGTAAGATAACACATTCTCAAGTATATTTCTTGTGAAGGAAGGCTCAGTATAGTCTGTGGTTACTAATTTAGACTCCTCCATGAGCTGAGGTTGGGAGAAGAGTTACCTCCTAATAGAAGACTTAGTGTGCCCTACTTCTTTTTGTAATCAATAATAGACATGAGCATCAAGGACAGGAATGAAAGCATCAACATCTCGCACATCATGGATTGATCAAGCTCATACTAGAAGATGCTTGAAGCTAATTAAGAGTCCCTATTATGTGGTCCACATTTATGGACATGGACATGGAAGATGTAATTGAAGCAATTGAGTATGAAATAGACCCAACCTCTAGTGGTCAAGAAGAGGAAGATGAACCAGAAGAAGAACATGAAGAAGAAGAAGAGGAAGAGCCAACGGAAGAAGAGGAGGAAAAGACAAATAAAACAGAGGGAGAGAAGAACAGTAGGGAAGAAGCACAAAAGGATTATACAAGCCCTAAAACACATATCAAGGAAGGGGAGGAATCCCCAAGAGTGTATTTTGAATCCACAGAGAAGGAGGCAGTCGCTACCTTGACTGCCCTAAGCACACCCATAAAGTCAACAAGAAAAATATAGAGGAATAATCCCTTATATTTCAAAACAAGGAGGAGCACCAGGATAAACTAGGGGAGGCCAAAAACACCTACCAAGACTCCTATGATCATTGAAGACTTTCCAAAAGGACAAGAAAAACTAGTCTCCCCAGAAATGAAAGGTGAAGAGGGCACATCAAAACGGGCTTCCCAAAAGTCACCACTACAGGAAACACAGAAAAAGAAGTAGGAAGGACAGTACGGACAAAGGAAAGGAAAGGAAGCAACAACACAAGTATAGGAGGAGATGAATACTCCAAAGACAGTGAAGGGAGAATCCCAAGAGCTGCAGGAACTTATCCCACAACCTAATCTCAACTCCTATAGATTCATTGAGGGAGGTAGAGTAATACCACGGAATTTTTCCATCCCTCTATTCTTTGAGCTTGAAAAGGAGAGATCAAGGACACATCATTGGATGCAAATTGCTAAATCAAAGAATATAGAGGATGTGGGCCATATGGAAGAGAAGTTGCTAGAGACGGATAGAGAGTTGAGTGAGATAAGAGATAGGGAAAGAGTGATGAAATCTCAACTAGACACTAAGAACACATGGCTGAGGAGGTAGGTACAGGAAATAGAGAGCCATTTAGCCACTGTGGCAAGCCTCTCTATGGAGGCACTCCAGTGCAAGATGCCAGCAAAATTATATGCCTTGTACCTAAAATATCAATGGCTACAATTTCAGATAAATACCCTAGCACAATGAGGGACTATGCCTTTCCAATAATATAGGAAGTTCATTGAGCTCTCTGACCAAAGCAGCCTGGAGGATAAGGCCAAGATATCTGAATTCTACTTACATAACTTGGCCTTAACAGACTTGAATGTGTATGACCCCAATCCAAAGTTGGGGGACTTAAAACTGATGGCCCTGGCATCATGGATGATTCATGAGGAGGCCAAGGTTAAGGAAGTAAAGATAGTGTTGGAAAGTGAAGAAAAGGAGCCCCTTTACATCAAAGAAGAACAAATCAATTCCATGGTTGTCATTAACACCCACAACCTCATCGCCAATGATCCCCAGCTTGCACCAAGATACCTAGCTAAACAAGAGCAATGAAAGACATGGACATATATTAAGTTGCTCAGAGGATGAGCAACACTTTTATTAGGGGGCTGATGAAAAGGCTCATTAATAAGTAAATTATATGGACCTTAATGCCACTCTCCAACTTATTAAAATCAATTTTTCTCACATTTCTTTCCATGTTTTGTTATATTTTTCTTAGTGAGAAGGGTAAAGATGGGATGTTACGTCATGTGGCCTAATAAGCATTAATTGTAGGATTTGAAGAAATTTTGGCTAATTAAAGTGCAGGAACTTGAAGTAGAAAAGAAAGAGGTATTTTAGGAGAATGGATCTCCATCCTTAACTCCTCACTCACTCAAATTTTCCTCCACCAATTCTCATTAACTCGGAGTTATAAGCAGTCAAACCACTGAGGTCATTGGCAGCCAAGCCAGTGATAGTTGAAAACAAGTTGATCTTGAGTTGGGATCCAAGTCTCCCTATTAAGGAAGTTTGGTAGATTCAGTTGTATAAATAAGAAGGCCCAGAGCCTCATTAGGATTTGACTTTTTTTGTTGTAGCCAAGAGGAATTTTCGAGCTAAGACATTGTCACTGATAACTCTTATGTATTTTTTATATTTTAATTAAAATGAAAAGTATTCCCTTGATCTAGCACTGAGTTTAAGCCCTTGGGTTAGGGCCCAACCCTAATGGCAGAGGTTCCTCTTTCTGTACATGTATGCTTAGATTACATTAATAGTTAGTTGTTAAGGTGATTTTGGTTTTGTTTAATCTGCAACTAGTTGGATGATTAGTTAGTTTGCTTTCATTTTTGGATAGATAGATCAATGGTACCATAGTGACAGTAAACACCTCAGAAAATCTTGTGATAGTGGCTTGTACCTCATCTCCCTTATGGGATCATGATTTGAGGGTTCCATTCACACAGCCCAAAACATATTTATTTTTTGATTACTACATAACCTAGGGTTTCTTGTTGAATATATCATTGTCTCTAAATTTCTTAAAAGTATATCAATTGTCATTTTGATCTCTTGAGTTTGCTATGGTTTAGAATCACTTCCATTCATAAACTAAGCCATTGGTTATTAATAACTTTTTTTTCCTCCATTCAACTCATATTTTCCATGTACAAATGAAATTGTGCATAAATGAAGAAAAGTGTGTATGTTGTTGCAGGAGCTTATAATCTATGGGGAGACCTCATCTCATTCGCCTCATCCAAGTCTTCTCCACCTATGCTGCCAAAGTCCACCAAACCCTAATTTGAAATCTTGTTTTGTAAGCAAAGTAGGCATTTTCCTTGAGCAAATCCAACCATATTGAAGAATTTGACTAAGCCTTGGGTAATGTGCACCTCCTTTATGCCTTATTTCCCCATCAGACACCTTTCCCGCACTTCATTCTGCCTTTCCTACCTCCTTATATGCTTTCAGCATGTTTCCTGTAGTAAAATAGGGCATCCTATAGTATAACTAGAAAATCCTGTAGTACTACAGGAAACCCTGTAGCAGCCTTTTTTAAGCTCAAATTGAGTAGAAATGGTCATCTGAGATTAGGTTAGGCCTCCACTTGTCTTCCATACCCTTGAAACTATTCCATACCTTTTCCCCCATACCTGCCTCCCCTACCAAAGAACAAATTGGTTAAATTAGCATTTGCATTCATAAAACTAAAAATCAAAAAGGCTTTTTCTACAATTTCTAAGTTAGCACATGCATGTAGCAGCCGCAGTAGTTCTTAGATAAAATTCCATGCTTAGCTAGTCCAGATAACAAGATGTTATATACAAGGTTAAGTTAGGTCTCTTTTGCAAGAAAAATGTGTAGATGCTTAGCTAGATGATTTCATGTCATTTTATAGCACCTTCCAATTCAACACTTCCATTTCCTAGAGTATGCACCTTTCCCTTTTTGCATTAATAATAATTTCCCTTTTTCATTTGGTAGTTAGACTCCTTTTAGTCAATAGAAGACTAGTTTGAAAAACCCCAGTGGTCTATCACCCCAGTTGAAAAGTGACAAGATTAGACCATTGCGTCTACTATGTATAAAACACTATCACCTCCAAGTTTGTACAAACCCCGGGTTGATGAATTAAAGTTGGTGGCCCCAGGAGTTGCAGCATTCTTGTTGCAATAGTAGTGCTCATCAGTAGTCTCACAAAATTGACATTTTCATATTTCTCAAGGAAATTCACATTTATCGATGCAAGTGGTACCAAAATTCAAAAGTAAACTTAGTCTCAAAATTCTCAATAAAAAATTTATATGACATGCCACATTGAAAATTTTCCACATGCGAAAGCATCATCAAGAAAATGATAGTCAAAGGGTGTTTAGTCGTATGTGGGGCTTCGAGGTGGCATAACAGAGGTAGATATTAGAAAATTTGATATGCAATATGTCGTAAGTGATCTACAAAATCAACCGAATAATACCCAGGTGGCAGATTCTCTAAGTGGTTTAAATTATCTCTCTATAATTGATGACATGGCACATGCGTCAAGAGACTTAACATAAAAAAAAGCATGCAACACGTCAAAAGCTATGTAAAAATTAGCTAGACAAAATCCATGTGTCAGAATCCTCAAATTCTCAAGGCGCATCAAAGATACATCAAAGGTAACTAAGTTGACCATCTTACTATTTGTTGAAGTCAGTTTAAGAGGAACATTGGGGGTCAAAACTAGTTGTTTGGGATTCAGATGGATTGTTAGACCATCATATGGACAAAATGTAGTGATTACAAAGTCAAAATCATCTTCTTTTCAAACAAAGAAAGTTTCCAAGGATCAATTCGAAACCAAGCTAAACTAAAGTTAGTAGAGCAAGCCACTTCAACTAGCCATTGAAGTCTTCAAGTTAGAACGTTGAGAATCTTTTGACTATTATTCTTCATCTTCTTCACTTATGGGCTCAATGCAAATGGGGCGTTGAACTTATAAGGGACAAATGAGCCCATTTGAACCCCTTAGTGGGAAAATCATTGTAATTAAAACTATTTTTGTAATTTACTTAGTTTCCAACATGTTGATGACAAGTAAAAAAGTATTATTTTTTGGAGTAAACTTTGAACTAGTCATTAGAAATAAATTATAAAAGGCTATCCTCTCCTCTCTTTCAAGTTGTCGTTGTTTTGTGAGATCATATTATGCAATAATAAAAGAACTCATTTTGCAAACCGTTGTGTAAAAGCTTTGAATGGGTTGGATTTTACTATAATTTGTTTTCTTTATTTATGTTGTAACAAGGATTAGCATAAAATATTTCCATAATAAGTAAAATCATGTAGAAATTGGGGAACAATCCTTTAAGGGGATACATGGCCACGAGGAAAAGGTGGACTAGGGACTGGTCTACATCATCTTTTTGTTGTAGGTGGATCACTTGGACGAAGGTTCGATCATCCTTTTGAGGATGAAGCTTCAACTAGGAGAAGAGTCGCATTCATCACATAGTTGACCCAAAGATCGGAGATGTCTCACTAGAAGCTACTCTTAATTGGATTGGAAATTTTTTATGACTTACGAAGGGTTTTGATTCACAACCCAAAAACTTCAGATAAAGTATAGTGGTAATAGTAAGTCATTCTTAAGAAACCACATACTATATAACAATCCAAAACTCGTATTTATTTTTTTTGTTTTTAGATTAGTTTTATCTACCATCTTGCATTTCAATATTTATCGCATTCAAGTAGTCTTGATCTTGGGAATTTGTTTAATAAAGATATATCCAAAACAAGGATCAATACACTTATTTGTTAAGTTTTATTTCCACATATTATTCATAGGTATATTGAGTTTGTGTTGCATATTTGCATTAATTTATTTATTTTTCATCAAAAAAAACCAGCAATATGGTATTATATATAATGGATTGTTTACATAATTCAAAATTCATATATCCACCCACAACAAGACGAAAAAATGATGGAGAAATAGTTACATCAAAAAACTGCCAATGACAATCAAAGTATCCCAAAAATATATACTTAGAAATAGTCTGTAGAGTCATCTATTCTGGTGTACAAATCCAGAACCATCTAAAAAAATCCCTTCAGATAATGTACCCAAAAATGAAACACAAAATAGGACTTATCATCAATGTCCCACACTTTCCCAAACACAAAATCTTTGAAGTTCACCCAACTAGTCATGAAGATACATAAAAAGAAGCAAAAGTTTAGAGTCTGAAAAAATCACCATTGCGCTAGAAGTTGTAATCACCAAAGTACTTATAATGCAACATACTGAAAGGAAGCAAAAGACTAGCTTTGGATAACTTGTCGGTGACAGTATTTAATTCCCTGTATGTATGAGCAATAGATAGCACTATGAAATGTTCCATGATTTTGTGAATTCTTCTCATCCATTTGAAAAGGGAGTTGGGCGGAAAGTACATTTATTTGTAACCTAGCCCACAACCACTCGGGAGTCGTCGAAGCCTTTCATATTCTCCAATTCAAACCTGCATGCATAGTATAATAGGCCCTAGAGTTCAAGAACTTCAGCACGATTTTTTTTCCCTTTTCTGTTATTCTAGTTGATATGTTGCATAGTTCTCAACACAATGATAATGTAGACACCACAACCGTAGATCCCATCCTTGGCTACACCATCAAAAAATCCCTGAGGGAAGGAAATAGTGTTTTGCATAGGAGAAATATGCCTCACCAATGTTGTATTCCCTCCAAAATCATCTTCCTTATAGTATACCACAATGTTAACACACCACTACCAGAGATAAGGCATTATGTCCTCGAAAATAAGGAAATTATGGCTTTTCCAAATACCCCACAAAATGTAAATAGGAAGTGGTCTGAAATATTTGTATTCAAAATTTTAGTCACGAATATAATCTACCACAGAAATGCATTTCAAGTCTGCTTGTATATGCAACATCTTGGAAACACCTTCCCATATGGATTGTTCAAAGGAGCATTGTAGAAATAGATGTACTGGATCCTCCATTGCCTCCATGAAGAATAAATAGCATCTAAGCCCAATATTTCCTTTACGACACAAATTGTCTCCAGGTTAAGATCTTGTTTTTCCAAATAAGCCAAGCAAAAACCTGCAACTTGGTAGGAATTTTCCACGTCCAAAATTGCATAAACCATTAGCGAGAGATAGAAAGTGATGGAAGAGAAATGTACCAGAATGCCTCCTTTACCAGTAATTGGCCCATAACCAAATTTTGAGTCCAAACAAAATTATCATCATTATAATGAGAAAAATGGCCACATGAGCAAGGTGTCGAATGTAGTTGTTCCATCTATCACCAAGGACCCCAGGTAAACCAATGTTGAAAGCCATCAACCATTTGGGATTTAAAAATCATCATGAACAACAATTTGAATAATTAAATAAATTCCTAGATTGTGTAGTTTCCTCAAAAGAGCCATCGAAAGGGAGTGATCCCCAATGAAACCACAAACTGGATTTAAACCAATTTCAATGTGTGTACTCTTACCAATTTTCCAATGTAATTTTCTCATAAGCCATGGGTGAACCTTCATAAAGCTCCTCCAAATATAAGATATGTTGCGGGGGATGTTTTCCCCAACTTTATCCATTAGATCATAGACTGGTTTTGGAGATATTTTTATTTAATGATGCAATGGCAGAGTTTGTCTCCACTAAGTGCCCGCCAGAAAAATTTCATAAGTAATGCCCAAATTAGTCTCTCAAGATCAAGGATACCCAAGCCTTCGTCATTTTTCCTCTACGACAGGGCCACCAAGTTGGCCAAGTGATATTTGTGCTTCTCAAAGTTACCATCCCTACTAAGTGTAACTTGAATTGGGCTCCTAAATAAGATAAAACCATAACAAACAAGCATGAAAAGAAGGTTAAACAAGTTTGGAGAAGGAAGAAAGTTGATCCAAAAGGATATCACATGGAATGTGTCTTGAACACTCAAAACATCAATTCATGTTGTTGATCTAATCAGTACATCTTTGGTAGATATGATATTTCAAGCCTTGATGATGAGATTATGCCAAAGACCATGCATATTGTTAGCGGGATCTTGTGAAAATTTGACTATAATTCCTTGATAAGTGTTGGGAAACCCTTGACGTGTCATACATAGGCAATCATGCTATAAGACACACAAATATATCTCTTGATGCATCACCTCTCAAGGAAATTTTGAGGCAAATATTGTTGAAAAAATTGGTCTCTCTTGCATAAAGACATCATCTACTTCATTCCTTTCCATGCATGAAAAGAGGGAGTAATTCCATTGAAGAAAAGCATGATATTGTGTCTTCACTAAACATCCATTATTGAAGATGCCTTCCACTTTATCACAAGGCAGCAATCCTTCTTGGGTTCCATAAGAAAAAAGAAGACCAACAGGATTTCATGCATGCAAGGGAAGTTGGTTTATCATGAAGAAACAAAAAGATATATTTTGTACTATATTTCCAAAAATAAGGAAAGAAAGATGACAGGGGGAGAAGCATAACAAGAACAAGCATGATAGGGGAAGCACTTGATGGAAAAATGCATTGTCGGGACACCCCATTTTCCATTGATTTCAAAGGGGGAGAGAATCTTGAAAGAGCAAGAATATTGACATCAATGACAAAGGGGGAGATTGTTGGTAAACATTGTCATCGATGTCAATATGATCATTGTTGAAGATGAAACCCCTAGTCCATGCCTTAACGATCTAAGTGCATTTATAACAAACCTTGTTGTTGGAATGTGAAGATGCCATAGCCTCATACATGATGTCCTCACTATGTGATGCCCTAAAGCCCTAAATAAAGCAATGTCTAATATGCCCTAGAATTCCTAAATAGTGGCATGATGGAAGGTGCCTATGAAACCCTAAGATGATAGAAAATTTTTCCATATTCCTTGTTGAAGCCTTTCTCTTGCCTAATCAGTCCCTAAGTGCATTTATGCCCTAACGCCAAATACATTACTAAACCCCTGAAAGAATGATGAAGCCTTATGATGTCAATATGATGTCGTGCCTAGTATGATGCCCTAGACTAACGATGAATAATAAATATATAAAAAAACCCTAAAACTTAATATTTTTGTCCTTGTTCCTTAATAAATTTATCCTAAATTCCTATCCACTACATTAAATCCCTATACACATTTAAAATAGCCATATCCTTTTGTCACTTACACAATACTCTGAAAACTATTGTCCACCACAGCTGGAAAAAGCCTTCAACCCCTCCCCTATCTATCCTTTTCCATCTCCTAAAATAAGCTTATAGGGCTATCATTTTAATTTTTGAATGGTTGTAATGTATATCATCATAATTCTCTTAAGTAGGCTCTTCTGTAATTAAAATTGAAAAAAAAACAACAAAGAAAAAATAATATTTATAAGCCTACATAAGTTAGCTTCCTTATGGCGTCTCTCCTAACTATCGCCTCTATTCATCATACTCAAACAAATATATATACAAAGATAGGGTTGTTCAGTTAAGAGATGAAAAAAAAATAGTAAAGAACATCTCGATGAAGATTAAGGACAAGCAAAAAAGACAGTGTAGAAGAAAAGTTCATGTTTTTGCAAAATTATAATTACCTCTATTTTGGAGCTCAGACCTTGTGAAATTTCAGACTTCATAGATATCATCATGTCAGTCTTGTAGTGACAATTATTTGTGGACCTGCGGAAAACATTTGGAGCACTTGAATTCGAACTTCTGAAATTTTGGTTGTGTGTAACATTGTTTTGATAGACATGATTTTGTTACTTTTCAATCTATGGAGAATATTGGTTCAAATTTGTGAAAATTGCAGACTTCGACCTTGTTGTAGGCTTGGAACATATCACAGAAAAGTGTGGAATTTTGGCATTGTAAGTTCACAATTTTTGGCCTATAGTGGAGACTGCAACTTTGGCCTAAAGAAAACCTCAGCAGAAGACCTCATACTTCTATAACCTCAGCTTTCTATTGCTCAAATTATATTATTTGATTGTGGATCAGACATAGGGTTGTATATCGGATTGTACGCACTGACTATGGCTCGAATAGTGAATGTAGCTCGAACAGTGAGCTATAGCTCGAACAGTGGACTGTGACTCGAACTGCCTAAAATCTTGATTTTGTTTGGAGCGAAACTTAGAAACAACCTTGGGCTTCTTTGAGAACAAATCTTGGTCTCACTTTGAATTGGAAACCTTGTTGAATTTTGTTAAAGCACATTCTTTGGAGCAATTTTGTTGAAAAGAAAAACATCTTTTGAGGCATGGAAATTTTGAAGTACACCTGAAGATACTTGAAGAGCAATCATTAAATAATCCTTGAAGAAGGAAATCCTCTAGACCAGATGCATTGTTGAAGCCCTCATGGAGTAACATTGAAGAAACTTGTTTTGTGTAACATGAAGAGTTGCGGAGACATATTTTGAGTTTTATAAAGTTGTCATTAATGAAAGAAGGATTCTTGAAGATCGACTGAGAGTTTTATTGAAGATTGTCAAGGCTTGTTGCAGAAGGTATTGAGGAAGCCTTTAATCACCATGATACTTTTCTTGAAGAGTTTCGCAGAGGGTTGGAGCCCTAGAGGATAGGAGTTCTTAAGAAGACAAGGTTGGAGCCTTGTGAAAGATAGGGTTGAGCCTCTTAAGGACCAAGTTGGAGCTTGGCAGGTCGGATCTTGGTTGATTGAAGATTGGTGTCTTCATCTAGGATTGGAGCCCTAAACATTTGTATTTAATTTATTGTAAAGAAGAGGATTGGAGTCCTCGTTATTTCTTATTAATAAGATTATTTATTCTATATTGTTCATTCTTTGTTCTATTTATAAGTGATCTAAACTGGTAAAGTGACAATTGTAAAAGAAATACTTATTCACCCCCCCCCACCCCCCGCCTCTCAGTATTTCTAACACCTTTATCCATTGGATCATCAACTGATTTTGGAGATATTTTGATTTAATGATGTGATGCTAGAGTTTGTCTCCACAAAGTGCCCACCATAAAATTTTCATAAGTAATGCCCAGCTCAGTCTCTCAAGATCAAGGATACCCCAACCTTCATCATCTTTCCTTCGCGAAAGGGACGCCAATATGGCCAAGTGATATTTGTGCTTCTTAGAGTTACCATCCGAAATAAAACTGAAAATGATGGAGAAACTCATGTTTATGATATTCTTAGGCAAAGCAAAGAGATGAATCCAATATACAGAAATGTTTTGTAGGATGATGGATCGCTTGTCCCAAAGTCAATCTGCCACCTACAGAGAACCACATGTGTGCCCATGATTTAAGTTTAAGTTGGAATTTCTCTATAAGCCAACCCTAGTCCTTAATTCCATAAAAAATTGGTTTGAGCATAAATCCAAGATATTTAAAACCTACATCCAAGGAAGTGGAAGTAACTACAAATAATTGAGAAATATCCATAGCCCAAACATCTTCTAAGGAAGCATAAATCATATGATATTTAGTAGAATTAATAAGGATCCCAGAGACAATACCAAAAAGATCAAAACTACCATATATGTGCCTCCATTCCATAACATATAATTTTCCAAATAGAAACACATCATCGACAAAAATCAAATGAGTAGCCTTGACATGTCTTGTGATACGAAAACCTAAAAGAGTCCCTTCCATGTGTGCCTTCAAGACTAATCTGCTAAATCCCTAGAATATAAGAATGAAAAGAAGAGGTGATAAGGCACATCCTTGTCGAAGACCATGAGAGGCATAAAAGAAGTTAGTAGGTAGTCCATTTACTAATAATGCAAAATTTACTGTAGATACACAAGCCATGATCCATTTAATAACCTGAAAGGAAATACTAATTTTGTGTAGGACCAGCCTTAAGAAATTCCAAACCACACAATCGAAGGCCTTCTGTAGATTCAGCTTCAAAATAATTTCCTCTAGCTTCTTATGCATGATAGGATGAACAATCTCCTTAGCGATATCAACCACATCTTGAATTTGTATTTAACTAAGAAAGACAAATTTTTCAGGGGAAATGTCTGCGGGCAGTGAAGATTTCAATCTATTCACAATGATTTTAGAGATCAACTTGTAAATGGTGTTGTAGAGAGAGATTGGCCTATAGTCTACAAAGGAATATGCAATTGGAATAAGTGTAATGAAAGTGGGGTTAATGTCCCCAAGGATATATCCATTTTAGTGAAATTCTTCTATAGCCACCAAGGTTTCAGTGCCCATAATATCCTAGAATTGAATGATATCTCAATGGGCCAACCATTAGGTCTAGGCCTCTTGTCACATGCAAAGTATTTCATCGTAGCAAGAAGATCTTCCATAGATATGGCTTGAAAAAGATTTGCATTTGAGTCAGCATCAAACATGAATGGATATGAATTAATGACATCCAGGTAGTGCATGATATCCACATCCAATTTTTCATGATATTAAGTACTAAAAAACCTCATCGCCTAAGCTTGTATACCTTGTAGAGAAAATAAGCAATTTTTGTTGTTGTCCATAATTTCTGAGATGGAGTTCTCCCTTATTTGCTTCGATGCATAATTATGAAAAAAAATTGTATTCTTATATCCTCCTGTAACCCATATAATGTGAATTTTCAGTCTCCACTCCTCCTCCTGAAAAAAGCAAAATCTCATTCTTACACTTTTCCAGTAACGCAACCTTTAATTGATGTGCCACCAAAGAGTAATCCTCATGAGATGGGTCAGCTAAAATACCAACATTTTTATCAATTTCCATAATTTCTTCGATATGATTCCTTTTTTGTGTTTGAACCTAGTTACAAATAGACCTTTTAAGTGCTCCCAACTTAATCCCAATAAGTTCTAAAGAATATGTGATCAATGGATAAGATCGAAGTGCCCAAAATGAATGAACCAGAGTTTCAAAATCAAGAAACTTTAACCAGTGGTCATTAAATTTGAAGGGGAGACCAGCCCAAACCCCTTATGCCTGTAACTGAAGGATGATAGTAAATAGTATGAAATTTGTGATGGAATAACTCATGATTTAGCCGAAGTTTGCATTAATTTATTGTTGTATCATAACATGTCTGTACAATTTTCAAGGTTCTAAGCACTTTTCTAAGTAAGTATCTTAACTAGAAACTTGTTGGTAGATTATATATTAAATTTAATTGATTATGTCTTGTTTCTCAGAGTCCAAATATATCATTTTCCAGCTACTCTTTTGTTGAAAAAATTTTGGGTTGTGCACCTGGTAGGTTTGACCCTATAACCTCAACAAGGTAATTTCTATCTTGCTCAAAATTACGTCTAATTTCTAATATAAGGCTTGGGTGTGTTCCAAAGTGATTCCTCTTACACTCTGGTGGGTCAATTTACTATGCAAATTAACACAAGTATTTAATCATCAATCCAAGCTTGTAAGCTTGGAAGCATGTCCAAAATATATGGATTTCAGTTGTAGTCAATTTTAGAAGATGAAATATAAAGATTGAAATAAATGCATATTACAAATATAAAGTCTAATTAAGTAATTTTCTGATTCAATTATGTAATATGTAAGGATGAAGCTCCTAACTTAGGAGAACCAGGTTGTCCTTCCCTATAATACTACATTTATGAAGGGAAATCAAAATCACTAATTAACAATGGTTTATGATGTAGAAGATGTAAAAGGAGAGGCTCCTAACTAAGGAGGTCCATATTGTTCTTCTTCACAATTCTACTATATCATAATCACCATTGTTTCAAACCAAAAATGCATAAATAACTTCAAATAAGAAAAGGAGAATGAAATTTAGTTCTAGTTCAATATCAAATAGAAGGGGAATTTAACTTAAATTCTTGTGTGTCCCTTCATATGTAGATTAGAATTAAACCAATATTCATTCAGCAATCATCACACATCTAAATACATTTGAAACAAGAACTAATTTATGAGAACTATGAAAATTTAACGAAGAAGTGCACTTAGCTTGGTGTGGGGGGCCTCCACCCTTTCCTTGCACACTTGAAGAAATCTCAGCTACAACAACTTCAGTAAATCAACCAAGCATGAACATAAAATTGAAATGAAACAGGTTCTTCAATTAACTTTCAGTCTTCAAAGAGTCTCAAAATCATATTACATAAATTCTACATGCTTAAGCCTTCAATCGCCTTGGCTTAAATAGAGAAATAATAAACAAACTGATCTAAAGTATCTTTAACAACTATATCTATCCATATCCACCTATCCAAGTCGAATTTATCTAACATATCACTAAAAATATGGAAAATCCCATGAAATCATAAAACTACCCTATTTTCTAGGGATTTCCTGAATAACTGGTCCTATTTGACCAGCTTTGACAGGTCCTGATTTAGTTGGTTTGATCAAACCAATTGGAGTTAGTTTAGTCCGAGTTCCCAAGCTTTCCATAAATGTATCCAGCTCGTGCCCAGATGTCCTGCAAATATGACATCCTTATAGCTATTACGGGAATTTTTTATTTTTTCCAAAAATTGCACTTGAAATTCAATTTTCATAAAAACTTCTAAATTTTGCAAAATTAAATTTAAATACCTGAATATGCATAAAATACATCAAAATGATGTGAATGTGACAGAAAATGGATGGAAAATATAAGAATTAAGTATGTTTTCTTAAGCAAAATTGGACCAAAAATGAGGGCCAACATCTCCCCCTTGCTGATGTTCAAGAATGCCCTCAAGCTTGCCTCCTCCTTTTCTTTGATAATTTTTCCCTATATGCGGACTGCCCTATTGATTTACCTGTGGATCTGACCCTTGAAGACGAAGCTTCCTATTGAACTGCTTCTAAAAGGATATCCATGCCTTCATGTCCTTTTTCTCCTTCCTTTTATTTGGCAACTAACACTTTAAAAAAAAACTATTCATAATTTTTGCAATGTTGTACACTCACCAACACCACTTGACACCATCATGCATGAGCTTTGTTTTGTCATTTTGTGTAAATAATAATGAAACTGGGGTCTTATATTTGAATTTTTTTTTTTTTTTAATGCCAATCTTACACTTAGAACTTCGATCATGAACCTGCGCTACCACCAGACATACGTTAATTTAGACTTTGATTATGCTGCCACCAATGGACTTGGGCTATGTTGTCAATTTATATAACTGGAGTCTTCGGATTTTCAAACCATGTAAGTGTAACTTGGACTTGGAGTTTTCACTGACAACCAATTTAAATCAAATCTTTAACCTTGTTTCTTAATTGAATTCAAACACTCCACGCAATCTACAAAAATATCCCAAATAACAATGAATTGGAGAAAACTACTCACGTTGAGCCTAATTAGGCTCGTTCTAAAGAAAACCCATGTTTTCATTTTTCAATTTTCAATTTAGTTTGCTCAAAAAAAGCAATGAAACATAGTGGCTTCTTAAAAATCGAAATTCATTTATGGGACTAAATAAAATTTCATGATCATTAAATTTGAAATCAATTTCTCTCTTCAAATTCTTCTCCAGTATCCTGCTTTCCTCTTTTATGATGCCCTTGACAAAGAGATGAAACTAATCCTCAAAAAAATGAACTTACTGCTTCTGTAAACAAAAAAATTTGATATAGAAAGATTATAAAAACATAATAAACATGTTTTTATTAATTTATTTCTTATATTCTATCCTTTCTTTCATCAAAATTTTAAAAACTCCTCTATCTCTGATGTAGAATTCTCTGTTTTTGAATTAATTGTGTAGAAAAATTAATAATATTTTTTTATGTCAATGTTTTTTTTGTTCTTCGAATTCTCACATATTTTCTCCTTTCTTTAAGACAAAATCACCATGCAGTCATTCTGCAATGATCTAAGCTCACTGTGTGCAAAATTTTCAAAGAACGACTCACTATATATATGTCAATATTCATCAAATAAATCATGAAATGGCTTCACTACGTATATAAAATTTGCAAACTACATTTTTTTAAATATGAATGAGGAAATCGTTTTTTTTTCATGATACCTGAGATGCAACAAAATCAATTAAACCCTTTGTCTCTGTCTCCAGCAATTAAATGCTCAGAATCTGAAATCGAATCCTAGAAAAAACTCTCTGCTCTTTCAAAAATCGAAATTGATTTATACTTTGTCTTTTCAGAACTTAAAAATAAATTCTGGGAATGATTAAATTTCTCTTAAATTGAAATCAAATTATTGAAATGAACAATTTTCACAATTCTAAAAAATTGTTTTCAAATTCACCTTCTCTGCCTTCTTATAAATCGAAATTGAACTTCTTCTGCTCTTTTTTTAAAGCCAAATAAAGCCCCATCATAATGGACATAAAATCGGTCTTTCATAAAGCCCGATTCTTCAAGAATCTAAACCACCATATCCAAATCATCTACAACTCCCTTAAATGAAGTCCCAATATTAATATTGACAATAGCAGGCTTATCCTTGTTTTTAAGCAGCCTATATTTGATATCCACACAATCAATCTCACCATAAATTAGTGTATCCACCTTTTCTCATTGCATTAAGTACATCCTTGCTGCTTTGAAAATTGAATAATGAGTCTCTCGTGATGCATACAAAATGCCATCTGAACTGGATGAGGAACTTGTTGAAAAATCCATGTTAACGATTTCTCTTCCAGTTAGTCATATAGTTCATCAAAACTACTTCCCAAGAAATAGTTATCTCTTACAGGTGGCAAAGGATTTTAATGACAACAAATAGCAAACAATTCCAAAACTAAAGTCTCATATGACACATTTCAACTAAATCTGAAGTTTGATTTTCAAAATCGTTTTCATTTAATTGTTGAAGGACCGATGCTTACCTTCACTAGGAGTTTTCTACGTGATTCAATGGATTCTTTGCATAATTAATGACTTAGGTTGGAGCTTGGCCCAAATCCTTCTTCGAAACACCGTTAAACTCCTTTTTAATGCTCCATACGTCTCGATGTTTCCCTTATGTCTCCATGCCTCTTCTTATTTCTCCACTCTTCTTTTGTTATATTTGATGCTTGATTTTCTCAGTTTGATTTCCTTTGTTCTTTTCACGAGTTTCCTTTGTTTTTTTTTTGTCAATTCGGTCTTCACAGGATATTTCGAATGCGTGCCAATGGTTTGCACAGCATTCAAGTTCCTCTCTAAGCCTGCAAATGGCTATGATGGTGAAGAAAACATGATTTTACATAGGTCTGCGGTTTAAAGAATGGTGGATGCTTTCACAACTAATCGCACAAGGCTTGTCTCTGTATTCAAATGCATTTGACCATTTTGATGTTTGATGTTTGATGTGTCAACCTCTGACCAGGATGCCCTCGTGGCCTAATCCCTCTGACTATTCCATGCACCTTGCTCCACGGTGCCCAAACGAAATACCACCATATCATCGAATTTTCATTGCATGCCCATCGAAATAATTTTGATTTGGAACAGAACCTTTTTCATTTATCATTATACCCTTCGTAATATGCATGGTTCATTATTTCCATTATCCCTATTGCATTGCATCATTTTTCATCATGATTATAACTTAGGTTTGTCCATTTTTTTGTTTCATAATTACATCTCTGCCCATATACCTTAGCTTATATATGATTGCATTCTCAAATATTTAGCTTAAGTTTTGACCTTTGTTTATTTTAATTTTAAAAATGACCAAAGAATTGTCATATTTTAAAATTAAATGTTTATCATGAAACTAACCTTTTGTTTCTTTTTGTAGGTCAAAAAGAATTTGATATTTGAGCCTTTCATTTTTTATCCTTATGTTTCAGAAAATTAGGGTTGATGTGATATGGTATATGGAATATGAAATGAAATGTGATATATGGAATGATAATTAAGTGGGTAGAATAATGGATATGGAAATGAATATAATGAATAGGAATAGGAATATAGTGGTAGAATAATGAAGGTAGTGAAATGTAGGTAAAATATGCATATCAAGTATTAAAATAACCTTAACAGTCTCTAGAATATTTTTAAAAAAATCGAAATTTTAAGAGAAAAATTTTCACTTACTGTACTTGTATTCCCTGAAAGTATTTGATGATGTCTTCTGGCCAAATGATAGTTGATAATTTCTTTGATGGCTCTTCTAGGATATATTGCAATATAGACTTATTTCTGCTTCATGCTTTCACATCCATCATTGATTCAAGATCTTTAAATATTGATGGTGTTCAGGTCCCTTCTGCATAATGATATTCCAATGGTGTATCAGGTCCCTTCTGCACAATATTTTCAGTGATGTATTAAGTCCCTTCTACCATGTATTTCAAGTTCCTTCTGCAATTCAATTGCTCAATTATTCACATAGTTTTATTGCAAACTTCCCCCTTTTTTGATCTCGAGACTTGTCCTCAAATCTTGCATTTCTTGGAGGATTATTTTTGTAAATCAAACTGAAGCAAAAGTAAAACAAAATAGAGAATTCATATCGGCCAAACAAGTTGGTTTTCCGATATGAATTCGAGTTTGTATTGTGCAAGTTTCCTGGATTTTCACAACCAAACTCCTTTATTATTTTTTATCTTTTTCTATTTTTTTTATTCTTTTCTTTTTTGGATGGAGGTGGGGTGTAATGGAGTAGGGAAGTATGAAAATATTATTAATATAGGTTAGGTTGAAATCATGATTTAGTAGTAAACGGATAGATAATAAGTCTGGACTTCAACATGCATGATCGCGGAGCTTAACATACAATATGGATGATGGATGAAATCCTGACCAATCTGGCTTATGAAAGGCTTCTTTGGAAATGGATGTGAATTTTCATGGTACAAAACTTGACTTCTTCTTCTGATGATTAGCTTCATGCCTTTTTCCTCGATCTTGATTCATGTTGTAGGGTTTGTTGATGTTGTTGGTCAGCAACTAAGAGCAAGCTTCACAAATTTGAGTTTCATTCGATGAACTCAATATCAGGTGAATTCCCACTTCATTTTCACTTGAATACTTTCATTTCATATTCGTAGATATGAATTTTTAAATATTTATTTTGAAAATCCTTCGTCTATGAAATTGACCTTTCAAATCTTTTGGGGACCTGCAAAAACATAGCACTTGCCTGCAATACAATATTAGATGATGGAGGAAGAGAGGTGTAAAATATATCTTCTTCCAAGAAATATGAATAATAATTACAAGCAATGCTTAAAAACAAGTCCATAGATGATATTCAAAGAAATTGCATGTGTTTACCCCTTAAGGAATGGTGGCCAGCCTAGACCTCCTGGCAGTATTTCATTCACAAAATATTTGTTTTATGTCCAATTAGAGTGATTCCAAAGAAAATTTAAATTTAATTCATATATCTACTTTCCTTATAAACATGTTTTCAAAATGGTTTGAAATGATATGCTAAAAATGATCAAAAGTACCATGTTTGATAGAGTTGCTTGTGATTTGTTTACTAGACCAACAATCACTATTTGAAGTGTAACTTCTTCATTAAATATCGGATCAATGTGATTCCACTTGGAGATTAATTTAGATTCATTTTTTATTTCCATTAGAAACATGTTTTAAAAATTCTTCGACTTGATATCACAAAATTGGTGATGAATAACCCTAAGAGGCAGAGTTTTACTATGCTGATTTGAAGACATGCAGTCATTAAATGTGGCATATATTTTTCATTTGACCTCCAAATGGGATGATTCAAATTGTGTACTGATCTCGACTTGAATATCTATCTTCCATATAAGAAGGTTTTGAAAAAAGGATGAGTTGGTATGTTAAATATGCCAATGAACAGTCAAGACCTAGAATTGTCACCATGCAAAATTTTCAACAAACAGTTAATAACTTTTCCTTATGATACCCGATTGAGGTGATTCAAATTGATCTGGGAACTAGATTCCAAGGGCTATAGTCCCTATGAATTTCAGGTAAAAATGTTTCCATTAGACCCCTCAAAGCAAGGTTGTACTAACTCTGTCCTCGAGATTTCACTTGAGACCTAGTTTTGATTTTGATCACATTTTTATCTGTCATTTAAATTGAAAATTTCAAAGTAGATTCAAAAACTAGATTTCAAGAGATATATTAAGAAAACATGATTTCAAAATGATCCTATATGGTTACCCAAAATAGGATTGTTGTATAGCATTTTTCCATGTAATCCTTTCAAATGAGTATTGAACAATGATGTGAAATTTTATTCATGAGAATTTAGACCAAAAGTATTATTGTAAAATCATTCTACCTATTTATTTATTTATGTTATTCTATCCTACTTTATTGTAGAAAAATAAGTCATTCTCTCAAGTATAAGAGAATTTCCAATGCATCCATTTTCTTAACAAGATCATGAGTAAACTCACATTCAAATTTGAAAAATATACTTCAATGAATGTTTGGACATGAAAAATTATTTGATCATAAAGATTTGATTATAAAAGATGTTGAAAATTGGAGTAGTGTTGTGACCTAATGACTAGTTGAAACCAAGTTTTAAAATGATCTTTGTTTTCTTGGCTCTTGTTAATTGTCATATCACAAAACTCTTCTTGTGGTACGTGTTCAAAACCTTGTATGCACAAGGGATCTTATGACATACATGCTAGAAATTCGTCAATTTCTAGCTCTAATGCTTGATCTTCATTAGATGTGATCCATGAACCATTCACCTCCTCACAAAGATAGCTAGAAGAAAGTTCTAGATTCTCTTCTTGAGAATCATCTTCATGGATGCTTTGTTCCTCTTCTATATGTTGAACTGAAGATTTTTCCCTAGTGACCATTCTAAATTGTGGACAAGGGTTTAAGAAGATCCTTGTGGTGGCATACCCTCCTTCTCTAAATGACTTCTTTAACATCATTTTTTTTAGATCTTGTCTTGCAAATGGATTTTGTAGTTTTTTTTTTTTTTTTTTTTTTTTAGGGGGGGGGGGTGGTTGTTTTGGGAATCTAATTTTCTAATTTCTATGTCTAAACATAAATAACCATAATGAAAAGTGTTTTTTGTTTTTTTATGTGTTGTTGTTGTTTTTTTTTTAACAATCTTCCTAATTGACTATATTGAAGTATGATTCCCTAGCAACGGTGCCAAAATGTTAGGTCTATTTACTATGCAAATTAACACAAGCATTTAATTATCAATCTGGGCTTGTAAGCATGGAAGCGTGTCCAAAATATATGGATTTCAGTTGTAGTCAATTTTAGAAGATGAAATATATAGATTGAAAGAAATGTATATTACAAATATAAAATCTAATTAAGTAATTTTCTGATTCAATTATGTAATATGTAAGGGATGAGGCTCCTAACTTAGGAGAACCAGGTTGTCCTTCCCTACAATACTACTTTTATGAAGAGAAATCCAAATCACTAATTAACAATGGTTTACGATGCAGAAGATGTAAAAGTAAAGGCTCCTAACTAAGGAGGTCCATATTGTTCTTATTCACAATTCTACTCTATCATAATCACCATTGTTTCAAACCAAAAATGCAGAAATAACTTCAAATAAGAAAAGGAGAATGAAATTTAGTTTTAGTTCAATATCAAATAGAAGGGAAATTTAACTTAAATTCCTATGTATCCCTTCATATGTAGATTAGAATTAAACCAATATTCATTCAGCAATCATCACACATCTAAATACATTTGAAACAAGAACGCATTTATGAGAACTATGAAAATTTAACCAAGAAGTGCACTTAGCTTGGTGTGGGGGCCCTCCACTCTTGCCTTGCACACTTGAAGAAATCTCAGCTACAAAAACTTTAGTAAATCAACTAAGCATGAACAACAAATTGAAATGAAACAGGTTCTTCAATTAACTTTCAGTCTTCAAAGAGTCTCAAAATGAGATTACATAAATTCTACATGCTTAAGCCTTCAATTGTCTTGGCTTAAATAGAGAAATAATAAACAAACTGATCTAAAGTACCTCTAACAACTATATCTATCCATATCCACCTATCCAAGTCAAATTCATCCAACCTATCACTAAAAATATGGAAAATCTCATGAAATCATAAAACTGCCCTATTTCCTAGGGATTTTCTAAATGACTGGTCCTGTTTGACCAGCTTTGACTAAGCCTGATTTAGCTTGGTTTGACCAAACCAATTGGAGTTTGTTCAGTCCTAGTTCCCAAATCTTTCCATAAATGTATCCAACTCATGCCTAGGTGTCTTTCAAATATGACATCCTTATAGCTATTACGGGAATTTCTTATTCTGTCCAAAAATTGCATTTGAAATTCAATTTCCATAAAAACTTCTAAAAATTGCAAAATTAAATTTAAATACCTAAATATGCATAAAATACATCAAAATTAGGTATATGTGATGGAAAATGGATAGAAAATATAAGAATTATTATGTTTTCTTAAGCAAAATTGAACCAAAAACGAGGGCCAACACACTCCCTAGCCTCTCTACCCCTAAATTTGTGATCTAGAGTACTAAGGCACTATTTGGTTGGCTACTTTTAGGGGGAATTGCTTATTACACTTGCATTTTTCTGCAAATTTTGCAGTTTGCAGCCATAGCACAATAAGAAAATTAACAAAGGAACCCCTCTAACCAGATCTCTAATCATAGAAATAATCATAAATTTGTTTAGCATATTAATTAAATAACCATATCAACTATTTACATTGATTTATCTATGGAATTTATGTGAGTTGTATTGCAAGTTTAGAAGTATCTTCTCCATATTTTACACAGTAAACTATTGGGGTAATAAACAATTAACTCCTCCACTTCATCCATAGACCCCATTTAAGGCACTAATCCTCATTTTCTTGATTGGAGTATTTAAAGGGAATCCTCTCATAAAATTTTGGAGGAATTTGGGCTTAAAGAGTGATGATTTGGGTCGATGTGACAATGGGCCCTCATCCTATGTGTGCCATTAATAGCCGAATTCCAAGACCTTAGCAACCCTACTAAATTGATTGACAACAAGTCACAAATATTATTGTCTCTCCAGTCTCATTCATTGAGTGAAGTCGTTGTAAACATCAATTCAAATATATTGTGATTGTTTTAAAATTAAATGTACTGTCACTTGACATCCTAGTTTTTCATTTACAAATTTAGGATTATATGCACCATAATAATATTCATTTTTATTGATCAACATCCAAGTCTGTTTTTATATATACTAAATTTATTCATGCAATTTTATGAATTTTTGTCAACTCAGCAAATTCCTTTGGACATGTTGGTCTTCATACTCTAATGCTAAGAGTGATTATATATAACATAAAAATGTCACGCTCTTTAATTCTTTTACTCTACATTATATTTTTGGAGGCCATTTACTAACACAAATCTTCAATAATCATAGTAAGCATATGATTGTTTATTCCTATTATGTAATGTTACAATTTCTCAAAATATAAAACAACTCATACAAGCAATTTGAATTTCAAGAATGCACTGAAAATAATATCTTCAATGCCAAGCTCCTCCATATCCACAAGGGAGGCCTAAAATTATAGTGCAAAAGAATTTTTTGGAATTTAAAGGAGATATTGTAAGAGTATAGAGTTATGCTCAACATTGAACCTATTATGCTCAAGTTGCTCGACATATTTTAGATGTAGAAGGGAATCGATGGCTATAAGTTATACTTAGATGCTACCTCACCATCCTCAAAATATTTTTTTCATTCAACATGTTCAATGATCATCTCTTATGAAGTGTATATGTAATATTAATGAGTATCTTTTATGAGTGTCACTTTCCAAGGTTCAGGACAAGGATTAGAGACAATCATAAATAGGAATGTGAAAGAGATTTCTATGCTTTTGCGACTCCAGAGGTTGCACTTGTAATTTGTTGTGGTTATGGAAGTCTACTCTATTTTTATAGATTGAGAAAAGTAGTAGTAGAACCCTTGTGAATTTAACGTACAAGGAGGAGGAGTAGATGTGTATAAATAAATATTATGAATTTCACATCCATAGGAAATTCTTTTTGGAGGAACATTTAAGGTTAGTGGGTTTTGGGATATTAGAATTGAAAAACATATTTGCATAGGCTATCCTCCTCAAGGAAGAATTAAATGAATATATATGTTAAATTTTAATTTATTAATGCTTTTATTAAATAAATGGAAGAAAAAGCATTGATGTTTGCATTTTCTTTTTTCATCTTAATAAATCAAAGTTATACATAGATACAGAAGATAAAAAGCAAGGAAACTACCTTGCATGCAAAAAAGTTGAAATCTGAAATCCTTCATGCTTTCATGATCTAATCAATCTTTTACCTATACTAGTGGCCTTTTATAAACAAGATAACATTGTTTTGTTATGCCAAAAGAGCATGAACTCTTGAGATCTCTTGGAATATGAAGATCCATTGTCTCTCCTTGACATCACAAGATAAAATTTCAAGAATAGGAATACATGTACATGGTAACTCTTGTGTATCATATTGATTCAAGTCCAACATTGGCTATATAAAGGTTTAGTGATTTAGACAAGCAAGAAAATAGTTTAAACAATTGATGGCATAGCTTGAAGTTGAAATGAGTCTATGCATGATGGAAAACATGATGTTTTTTATTCCAGACCTGAACCTTTTCAAGATATTGTGACATGCCACTGAATTTCATTATTGTTTGGGACTCTAATAGGTGGAAGCTTTATAAGGCCTTAAGTGGGTTGGAACAGGATAAAACCTTGTTCACATCCACCTGCATTGTAGTATTCTCCCTTATTAAATTCTGATTTTTCTCTAAACAAATTCTGAGTTTTGGTGTGAGCCTTAGTGTGTTAGTTTGCACTCCCTTGTAGGTATTAGGTATTATATACGACTATGGTTTCATGAAAAATAATTTCAACATATAGCCACAATCCAGCATTCAAGAAAGAAAATATACATTTTCCATATATGCTCAGAAATTCACAACATCACTAATATATAATAATACAACCCACAGAATATTTTTTTATGGAAATTTAAATATATAGTAAGGGAATCAATAATATGGAACCTGATATTTGAATACATTCATCAACAGAGGCATCCAAAAATTATAACCCATCTTTAATGACAGCTCCCAGCTTAGTTGAGAAATACATTGCCAAGAATTGGAAGCACAAGTCCATTCTAGTTGACAACCATTATTTAGCACCCACCACTTCAAATTTGAACTGAGATTATGCACGGGCCCTTACAGTAACTACTAGAAGTGATCGAATGACCTAGTTCTGTCTTTGATAAATTGAAATAGAGGCCTCGTGACCCTTATGGACAACAATAACCCCTACATTGAAGTAGTTACTCTTCAAATCACCCAAACAACTACAGTCTTACTTAATGACCATTCAAACCAACAAGAAATTATGCACAAACCTTCCAAAATTGCAGCAAGGTATTTGACCTGTCCTTACTGGTGGATTCATTCCTTCTTAGCTGCAAATTTGACCAGAGAAGACTGTTTTCTGTGTTCCCTTTATTCTCCAAGGAAAAATCGAACCCTTCTCCTCCAGAAACTCGTGATTATCAACATGATAACTCTACCCTCCTCGGCATATTTGTCCAGCAATGGAATGTGGAATCTCGGCCCTCCAACTCAGGTTGATGCGACCCAGCAACCCCACCAAGACTTGGGATTTGTAAATATCTATCTCCTTAAAGAAAAGGGATGCAGCTCGACCCAAAAAATAAGCAGAGGACTCATGCAGTGAAAGATCAAATTTTCGCTTATGTCCCTCAGAAACGCATGCGATGCCTCCCAAAATTCGAGCTACTACAGATTGGTAATCATGCCTATTTCTTCTTCACACTCAACCATGTGAGGGTATACCCTTTGATATTCGTATAGAAACTCTTGGTTGGCCCCACAATATTGTACACACATATTTCTGGTAACTCATGGGTCCCAGTGAGCAGGAACATTAGCTTTCTGCAACACCCTTATTCTTTTATTGGCTCAAATTTATTTATGGTACTCCATTCTCCAATTAAAGTCTTCCAACTTGTCAAATACATGGGAAATACAGTATAAGGATATAAAAATAATTGATACAACTTGAGTACCTCAATATTTCTCATAAATCGTGTTCTCCATTGAAGATCTACAGTGAAATTTGGGTAACTTCACTCTTAGACTAGGGGGTCTAGTTGCAACAATGAAGTCTGTTATGGCAGCTAGGGCTCTAAAGCCCTCAGCTTCCTCTTCCAACTCTCTCCAAGAACTCTCTCTTCAAACGCACACAATGCATGAATGCAGGAGCCTCCTCAATTCCCTTCTTTAATGTGTTTGGGATGGCCTTTTTATCTTCACCTTCATTTTTGTTTTTCTCTCTTTATTTATTTTTCCTTTTCTTTTTATTAAATTCACTTTTAGAAAGTCATTTTATAAAGTTAAAGTGACCCCCCCACTTGTCTAGGGAATATCGTCCTTTTCACTTCTCTAACAAAGTCTCCTTAAGCAAATTTAAGTCTCCTTATCAATTATTTCCCCGCTTTAGCCAATGGGAACCACTCTAGGCTAGCGGGCTCCATCATAAGCTTCCTATGGGGATAGGAACATTACATGCATGAACCTCTCATCCATTATTATGTTGAAATCACCCCTATCTTCAAATATGTGAATTTGAGTTACTATGGATTTGAATGCAATTATAGAGTATTTACATGGAACTACATCGTTAATGAAACACCGAGGACAGAGGAGGATCATGTGTAAGATATAGGTGGTGGTTGAACTTATAAAAATAACCATGGAAATTGATCTGGATGACAAATTTTAAAAGGAGTTCTCAAAGAGTGTCACTCCCTTCAATGATAACTTTGACATAAATACTTATAGCAGTTGTTAATATTACTAATAGAATTAAAATGATCCTAGATCCATCGTAATCCTAGATCTATTAAGCACCGAGAGGGATCAAATATCTCAAGGTGCAACCCACTTTTTTGAGTGCAAAACATGAGAAAAGGTTTGCACCTTGAGAGATTTGATCACTCTGAACGCTTAATAGATCCAAGATTAATATGGATCTAGGTTGGTTATATAATATCTATATTTGTATCTATGTGTCTATTTCTCATTCCCTCTCTCTATCTCACCCGCCAAACATACGCTCTCTCTCTCTCTCTCTCTCTCTCTCTCTCTCCACCCCTTATCACTCCCTCTCTCTCACTCCACCTTCTCTATCTGTCTTTCTTCTTCTCTCCCTCTCTCTCCCCCTCCAACTCCAACTTTCTCTCTCTCCTTCTCCCTATTGATTCATCTCTCTCTTCCTTCCTCTCTCTCTCATTCTCTCCCACCTCCCTTAGTCTATCCCCCTCCATCACTCTCTCTCTCTCCCCTCTAATTTTGTCACTATCTCTCTCCCTCTCTCTTCCCCTTCTCTCCCTATATCTCTCATCTCCTCTTCTCTCTCTTCCCTCCTCTCTCCCTTGCTCTATCCCCATCTCTCCCTTGTCACTCCCTCTCTTTCTCCACCTCTATGTCTCTATGTATTTTTTCTTTCCTCTCTCTCCCCCCCACTTTGTCACTATATGCCTCCCTCCATCTCTTCCCCTCTCTCTTGAAAAACTTAAAACAATCATGCACTATCTTTCCTCTATTATCGTTAATCAATTTGTTTGTTCTCATCGCTTGAATACTTATTCAAGATGAATCTATATATATTTCACATCTTTATATATATATAAGTATTCCCATTTTTATTTTTATTGAAACCTTCATTTAATTTCTATGGGAATCTTTTTAGTAGTCATGAGGACATATCTCAAAACTTAATGATAACATTTTTCGTTTTAGATTTAATTAAAAGATGTTATAAAATTAAATTAAAATAAAATATTTAAGAAAACAAAAATTGATTGTGAAATAAGTTATGTTTTTTGGGCATGTGGTAATTGTAAGGCCTATGGTATTGTAACAAAGCCTATTTGCATGTTAAAAATATCCACCCTAAAGTAGGTGTGAATATCCATGGTTAAGAATCATGTTATAAAATATTTTTATTGTGAAAAAATTTATGGTTTTTGGGCATGTGGTATTGATAAGCCATGGTATTGGCCCATGGTATGTAACAAAGCATATTCACAGGTTAATAACAAAATCAAATATAAAAAATTGACTTTAACTTTAACTTTTTATTATTAATTGAGCCAACATTTAAATGCTTACATACATGTAGATTTATATTACTTTTAACATTTTATTTTTTATTTTATAAGTCAATATATAAATTAAGAAAAGTCTTTCAGTAGAAATCACATAAGAGAATTTTTTGGCC